>CAIGRP010116717.1:0-11154 GCA_903798385.1 Fraxinus cuspidata
ATGTATATTATATTGAGTAATATGAATTTTGTTTTAAAAAAAATAAAATAAAAGAATTTGAAAATTTAACATAAACACATATCTTCTTACCATTAACAAACCATAACTTCTTCTCCATCTTCTTCATTCCTTGATTAAGAGCTCACTACTATTGGATTCATCACTCATTTTAAGATGTTAGCTATTACAAATTTTTTATATTTTTATCTTATAGTTTACTATTTTCTTAAATGTTAAATACAACATGGTCAAAAATGTATATTATATTGAGTAATATGAATTTTGTTTTAAAAAAAATAAAATAAAAGAATTTGAAAATTTAACATAAACACATATCTTCTTACCATTAGCAAACCATAACTTCTTCTCCATCTTCTTCATTCCTTGATTAAGAGCTCACTACTATTGGATTCATCACTCATTTTAAGATGTTAGCTATTACAAATTTTTTATATTTTTATCTTATAGTTTACTATTTTCTGAAATGTTAAATACAACATGGTCAAATGTAATTGGTGAAATTTTTGAAATTATTATTAATTGATTTATTTGGTTTTTGAAATATTTTTGAAGGGTAAAGATACAAATATCCTTTTCAAAATGTGAATGATTCCATATTTAATGAAGCATTGAGTTATTTATTTTTGGGAAGATGTTGTCATGTTGAAGATGAGAATTGATTATCACCATTGATGTTTTGAATAATTTCTTCTAAGGTACCAAATACATATTTTCAGGCTTTCTGGCAGTTCCTACAATTCAACGTCGAATAGCTCATTTGAAACCGTTGGGTTAGACATGTGAATTATTGAACTCGACATTTAGAAACTGTCGGGATAGACAATTTAACTATCGAATTCAACACTTGAAAACTGTTGAAACCTTTTATTTCATCTTTTGCTACTGCATGGATTCAAATATTCGAAAGTTCCACTTTCATATTATTAAATGTTGACATATTTATTGTGAGAAATTCTTACCGTCGCAATCTTAATATTTCAGGTATGAGTAATCATTTGAGATTCATCGTGTCGGAAAAGTTTGTTCATATGGATGACGAATGGAAGTGGAGAGAAGACAAAAGCACTTCCATTTTAGTGTCGACAAGTATTACCCTAGCCAGATTTGTGTTACGATTGAAGGACAAACTTGGTATTCTTGATCCCCAAACTCAAATTGAATTGAAGTTCAAAGTCCCAAACTTGAATATACCTCCGGCTGAAATACACTAAGATGAAGACTTAAATTGGTACATATCATGTCATTGTACGATCTATGCTCTCCTTATTATACATCAAAATACTGATGTAAGCAGGCTTAATCTCCGGAAGTGGTTGAAGTTGTATGTTAAATGTTCCCATCATGGCTTTGTACAATCTAAAGTTATATTATCATTTTCTTTTCATTATCGTTTGCGGACGTTATTGGTCAATATGTTCGCATAAAAATTACGAATCCTTACGTCGAGAAAAACTGCACAATGTCCCGACAGTTAAACTGTCAATCCCGACAGATGGATTCTATCATTCTCAAAGTAGCCTGGTGTTCCCCAGCACATTCTCAACTTGCATTATTATTTTCAACTTACATTATCATTATCATTCCATTATATCTGTAGGCAGTAGAAGACATGTTTAAGTTCAACCAAAATACGGATCCATATACATAATACTGCATAATATCTCGATAATTAATCTATCGCTCCCGAAAGATTGTTTGTATATTCTCGACAAATTGGCACGGACTACAAACTGTAACTACACATACAATGGATAAGGGACATGCTGTTGCGGACTGTTTGGTAAAGACCGTTACCAAATTCATCCCTAACAAAACAAAACAAAAGAGCTTATGACAATTATCTCAGGAGCTGTAACGTTTGTCACCCACTCATCATCATCGGATTCATCTTCATACTGAACCATGAATTGGAACCCCTCATCAACCACAATCTTCGGTAACTGCGATGCTTCACTTGCAACTTCGTCAAGGTTGGAAAAGGAACAGCCAAAATGGCTCTCCTACCATTCCGAGGGTTGAATTCCTCATCGTCCGATGAAATTTTGATGGAAAATAATAGGGATGAACCGGGTATTGGTAGAGACTCATTTAGGTTGAACAGTTCGTTGCTTTCCGTAGACGAACCCATAATGTAGAATGTAATGCAATGGGTGAAACTGTTTGTGTATGTGAGTAGTATACAGTGTCAAAAAGCTTATGAAGTGTTTAACTGTAACTCAGAATGAAGTGGTGCCATGTTATTTATAATGAACTTCTTGAAGGAAAGCAACTATGGTGATTTATTACCCAACCACCAAGTCACAGCTTAAACTTAATTTGACAGACAATTGGTGTGATGGTTTAAGGTCTGATTGTATCTTTATAACCTCAACTTTGTCCATAATTTATGACAATTGTAAATCTTAATGAGTATGTACCATTTTCTCTTAAAAATTCATGCATGTAGTTGTTGGCAACCAATTTTCATTATTACCATTGTATCTTAATTGTAGTATGGTCCTCTGAGATTTTTACATATTTCAACAAATTGAAGCACCAATAGACAATGAACTATAAGTAAATAGGTATTCTTCAAGAGCTACCTACTTTATATCAAATCAGACAGAACCATTAAAAGTACAAACTTAACAATGCCTGATAAATTCAACAGTTGACATAAAAAAGACAGACTTAACGAATGTCGCGTACAAAAGAAATGAAAGACTTAACAATGTCTGATAAAATCAACAGTTGACATATCACAAAGACATCAACATCTACCGTACATCCAAAAGTTGCAAAACAAGTAGTGTTTATCATACTATTAAACAAATTTCTTGGACACTAATTCTTGAATCTCTTCATCCTTCCCTTGGAGTATGGAGTCCTGGTAGATGATGCAGGAAAGCAAAAGCGTGTCGATCACGGCCTCTTTGTGTTAACTTCATCGTTACCTTCGATGGGTATGGTGGTTGCCACTGATATGTCAATGACATTGTCTATGCAAAAGTAGTACGGGCCGAATTAGTTATCCCAAAAGGCCAAATAATAACATAATATAGCCTACCAACTTCTAATTATCCACTTGGTTACCTAAAATCAATATTATGAATCCTTCTTTAGGAACTTACCTTTAGGTTGGACCACGACATTAGAATTGGGTAGTGTAGTCACGGCATCATCCAACATTGTTATACCATCTGCATTTAAATCATGAGAAGATGTTCAACATTAGTTTTCAACTCAACATTCTTACAGTATATAAAGAAAATTCAACTTAGTATAACTTCTCCAATACAAAACTTACCATCCGCCTCCATGACGTCACAACCTGAGGGAACTTTCTCGTTCTCAGGGTAGGACACTTCAGGCTCGATGTCTCCTCCATCTAGTTCAAAAAAACATTTACAATATTAACAAACCGCCTTATCAATTTCTAGTTTGTATAGTAAAGAACAAGATTAGAGTCTTTAAAATTTTGAATTTATCATACTTCACATACATCATGCTTCTCACTAGACAATAGAACCTCGTGGTCATTCGGGCATGGACCTTGGGGGTCGATGCCTCCTCCATCTAGTTGAAAACAACAGTTGCAATATTAACGAATCATGTCATCGATTTCTAGTTTGTATACTAATGAAATCATTCACTATGTTTAATAAGATTAACTTTTAAACAATAAATGTACATACCTTGACGTACATTTTTAGTAAATCTGGGCTCACATGCATTTGTCGCGGCTGTAGGTGTGGTAGAATAGGATGGGGTCACGTGTGTAGTTATGAACTCCTTTAGTCTTGCAAATTCCGAGTTCACGTGCTGAATGATTTCGAGTTTGACTGTTCAATGTCACATTTCGATAAGGATTCGTTGATTCAACAGCAATTCTTCAACTTCTGCTCTAGAGAGGGGTTCTCTAGAGGTTGCAGCTTGTTGTCGGGATGTCGATGGTGCACTTACATGAGAACTTTGTCTAGGCGCGTGAGACGTTGAAAATGCACATGTATGCCTTCCAAGGGTATATTCATCATTGCCATCCCCACTATCACCATCACTTAACTCATCACGAAAACTCTTTTCTCTCGAATAGTCATCACCACCAAATATCGCATCCTCTGAGCCCTCTTGAGCGGTCTCTTCTTCATCGGCTTCCCCCATAGACAATCAATCATTTCCTTAACTTCCCACTTGCTCAGCATGAAACTGTGGAGCAACTAACATCCTTGCAATGTTGTCCAATTCAGGCATGAGAGATCTTCAAATAGCACGAGAGTGGAGATATGTGGTTGATCACACTCTTCATCTGGAGGACGTAGCGTCGCATACACATGTAGCTGTGAGTACAGAAATTGAGTATGCATGGGAATATACTCTATATAGGTTCCAAATTGAAGGATTAACTAGATTAGACATTGTCAAATACCTGTTTGTTCTTGAAGAATGTCTCATACGTACGTTTCTGCGGTTGTTTTGAACACGTCCACCTAAGAAGCATTGGCATTTGATTACAAAGCCTCTTACCAAACTTTTCACCAATTTCACGAACCGCCTCAAACGCCCATATATGTTGCAAAGAATACCATTGTTATCGAGTTTCCATGCACATAACAACATATTTGTATTAAAATAATAATTAGTACTATTTCAGTAATAATTATTCATACCCGCATGGCAATGGAAAATCCGTGAATTGTATAACTGATCTCCTTCTCTTTCTTTGCCTTAGCCTTATAAAATTCCTTGCCCAACTATTCCTAAATCCCTTTAATAGACGATTGTACCCTACTTTACCCCAGGGGTAGTAAAAAAAGATATCCAGGTTGTCGACGATAGACAATGTGTCTATATCGATGCTCACATTATTTTCCAAGGAATTAAATACTCCTTTCAAAATTAAAGCAAGGCCTAGCTTGTATCGATCAGCTCCGGGCATCGACGGTAGGAGAAAAGCATTTTTCAATTGGGCATATGAAATCTTATTCAAGGATTTGAAGTATTTGTCCTTGAGTCTCATTTTCTCCATGACTTTAGTAAACTATTCGCTTTTCGGAGGGAGCCCACATTTTAATTCCGTCACAATCGCATACTCTTACAGTCCAAACATTGTCAGGTGCCCTTGTATATTAAACCACAGTTCCTTTGTCTTATCAGTCGAATGGATCTGAACACTAGTTGTTGGATTAAATGGACTGAGAGTTGTATGTCAAGTACATCGGCCAGGAACCCGAGGTATGAGTTGCCAAAATATTCTCGCTATCAAGCATCAAAATTCTCCAATACGGTTTTCACATACTTTAAATTACTCCTTAGAGATATATGGGCACGCAAGCACGCATTTTCGGGAATGAGGATTTCAAAATTCATCTGCAAGTACAAGGTACAACAACAAAGAAAAGAAGATCAGATCATAATAATTCATACATGTTAATGTGAAACACATGAGTAAGAAAGCAAAAAAAAAAAAGACACGTATAATATCCGGATGAACCAAAGTTGGACATGTGGACAAATGACTGCCAAACTAATCTATTGAGAAGCTGCTATATGTCGAGAAATAATGCATTTAACTATCGAGAACGACAGTCTATATCGGTAGATGACTCAACTCATATGTCGATATATAGTCATCTCTCGAGAATAACAGAGACGAACGGTTGGGAACGACAGTTCAGAACGACCGACGGGTCACATAACTAATATGTCTAGAACTCATAATTGTCGAGAATTTTATTTTGACAAATTAAACAATTCACTACAAATATTTTAACTTAGAGAACAATACAATGAGATATGTCGATGACAAGAAAGACTGTAAGAATGATTTTGAACTGAAAGTTAAGGATCAACATAACACTTGATGATAAGAGACCTATAATTACTTTATCTCTATCTCATGAAAACGAATATGGATCACAATAAATACAACTCAAAATAGAATCCTCAATTTTCCTTATTTCCAGAAATCATGTAATAATACCATCTAGAAAATACCGACTGTCTGTAACTAATTGCGTGTGTTGAAAGATGACCTAGGCATTCCATATATAAGAAGATTAGTGACGACAATTGAAAGCGTAGATAGCTTATAATACCTTGGCAATTAAAACATTAATAGTTAAACTGAATAAATTAAAAGTTGAATTGTCAAAGAATTATAATTCTTACTTGAGTATGCTCTATAATGTGACCATTCTCATCTCTCAACCTACATAACAAATCTAAGCAGATAAAAACCACTAGATCAATGAGATTGCTACCTTTAAGTTTCAATGGATAATGAAAGAAATGTAATTTCTCATGATAAAAAGCATAGATAAATAATAACGAAAAACCTACCATGCTTTTTTATTTTAAGATAAAAAAATCACAAGTTTCATAGTGGAAAGCTATATCCTGATTATGACATTAATAACATCATTCACTTCATCATAAATCCTCATTTGGTCATAAATATATTGACGAGGTAGGCGACAACATTGTTGGTCATGAAATGTAGGGGTCTTATGGCCACAAAGGTATTCTTAGGACCTTTACTTTACAAAATTTATCGATGGTTATGAGGAATAGGAAATGGATCACCGATTTATTCATCAGAAATGTCACCAACTTTGATGATACCTCTAGCAAGGGCTCTATCTTTGTCTACAGGAATTTTTCTATAGGTGTAGGTATAAACCAGCTCAAAAATCCTCAAGACGTCTATTCGTTCAAGGAGTGACCAACATAGTGCAATTACATAGACTTGTCTATATCCCATCCCTAGTGATGCTTGTGAGAATCCTCTAGTGCTCATAAGGGTGCACTCACTAGTAGAAATACTCGTGCATTCAATTTCCATTTTTGCCATCCAACATAAAACTCAAATATGAGCAATGTAACCAAATCTAACTGAAACAAATCTAACGGAATATTCATTTCGTCATTTGCCCCTTAACTCCATGGCTAATTATTATAGCAGCAAAAAATAATCAGATTCTGATAATCGATAAAAAAAAAGGTGGAAATTGAAAAGGAAATGGCAAATGGAATATTACCTGATAAGGAAGGAAATGGAGAGTAAAACTTACCAAGTAAAGCAAAAGAGAGTGCGGAGAAGTGAAAAGGAAATTATGAAGTGAATATCTTTTACCTAAGTGCAAATGGCAACAACTGCTATGATTTTCCAGCGGGTTCTTCTTCTGCTTCAATAAAATCGAATATGCCAAGTGCAAATGGCAACAAGGGCGGTGAATTCAAGGCTTCTCCGTCGGCGGTGGACGTTTTCGCGATGGTCGTCCACGGCAAATTCGGTGAGGGGAGTGAGTTGATACTGTCTTCTTTTTCTGGCGAAATGAATGGAGGCGTCTCGTGAGTTCAGTCCTTCTTTTTTGGGCAATGGAGCGAGTTTAGGGTTGTTTTTGGTTTTACCCCTTTTTTTAAACTCCAAAATTGACAGATTTCTTCTCTAACATTTACACAGTTTTTGTACAATTTTTCATCTTGTCAAATCTCATTTAATGAAAGACGTGTCAGGTATTTAAATTATATAGAGGGATAAAAATGTCCAAAAATGACAATCTTACAAAGACTTCAAAAAAGTGACATTTTTTTTGTAAATGCAAAGCCAAAAAGTGACATCTAGTGCAATTTCCTCTTTTTTTAAAAAAAAAAATATATATATATATATATATATATAAAACTTAAATTCCAACTATTCATCTAGTTTGAAATTTCTTCATTTTTTTTTTTTATGTTAATTTAAAATTACTTTTAAGGAATAGGACAGCATCATGTGATTTCACAAAGTCAAATAGATTACGGATTCATCAGAAATAAATAATATTATTGTGTAACACATTAGGTAACTGTAGTGTTGACTTGTTTCCTTATTTATTTTATTTTTGTTTCCTTCATTTTGTAACAACCGCAATGATATGCATTTGTCGTGTTTGTACCTTAAAAATAATCAAGATTTCATCATTTCAAGAAAAGTAACACACACGTATATGAAGTTTATTTTAATTGATTTAATGTTGATTAAATTGAATTGGCCTAAATTTGTTTCTTTTTAGCTAGTAACACAAATAGGGATGGCCCTAACTATATGTTGAATAAAGTTTTTGTCTAATGCTCCACATAGGTGAGGACCTGCCATAATATTAATGTTGTGTGTTACTTTATTTTTCAACTGTTTACAAAAGGTTCCATATAAAGTTTGCCTCATGCGCTCGAAATCATGAAATATTATTAATAAAAAATGTCTGCAGAATTTTCAAACCCTGAACATATATTTAAAGAGTTAAAACGAATCTTAATAAAAAAAAAAGTTCTAATTTTGTAGATAAATAAAAAAAAACCAAAATATCCTTCAACTAACTAAAAAAAAGAGCTAAAATCGACCCTTAAATGACGAAGTTCGATAATGTTGGTCGAAAGTCATCCGATAAAATGTACAGAATCAAAAAAATTATTTCGAAATGTACTCGTATAAATTTGATACCCTAACTAAAAATTATGCACGATTTCGTCGAATTCTTTTTATTTATTAGCCTTTTCAATTAATTTATGATTTTTTTCTTATAATTAATTTGCATCATTTTATATATGGGGATTGATGAAATTTTTGTGGTGGAATAATTCAGAGTCAAATATGGCAGCTGTACTTGATTGTACCCTATTGTACTTTCTCAAATCCCATCATATTAACGGACAATCAAATAACGATTGCTGACGTCAAATATTCTCCCCGTTCATCATCAGAAAGGCATAATTCTCGTATAAGTTTGATTCTCTCGATTGACCTACATAGGATTGCGTATGTGGGTGGAGTCCATGGTATCATAAATATATGAAGAAAATTAATTGAGCCCCGTTTGGCCCTTTCTCATTCTCATTTTTTCTCACTTTTTTATTTTCAATCACACAATTTTTCATAATTAATTAGAGTTTCACATTCGAAAATGCATTTCATTATTCACGTCTATACATGTTAATTAACATCTAATTTTACTTAATTGAAAATTAAATAAATGATTTAACATTCATGATCACATATATATTCTATGGTATTAATTTTAAATTAATTAACATTTACGTATATTTAAATATTATTCTTACGGTACTTATAAAACATTTCGTTGCACGTTCAACGTTGACTAGTATACGATAATGACGAGTAAATGTAGTTTGAAATTTCAAATTCTTTGTTAATTTAAGATATAAAATTATTTTTTTAGCAATCTTACGCAGCTATGCTTAACGAAGTTAAAAGGTTACTAAAGCAAACTATTTTTACACTTTGAACCGAGCACATATTTCGAACGTGAACTAATCGTATACCACTACGCTTTCTTTCTATCACCAACCTATCAATGCATTTGACCCCATTATATGAATCCAGTCGTTTATGCATCAAAGACTAGATGTCATAGTAACTAAATCCATAACGGATTAATATAAATCATGAAGCATTCAAAATGAAGTTTGATTCGCCCTAACACAGTTATTATTTGAATAATTTTTTTATACAAAATACCCACGTCCAATACACTTCTAGATATATCAAGAGTACTAGTATCACTACTCCAAATGTCCTTACCACAATCAAGACAAACCATATACCCTAATTGATAGAGTAGCAACTGTTACAACCTAACAGAAAATAGTGTTAACCTCTCTATGCCCGAGGACAATTAATCTTCGATCAACATGCAAAATAGTGTCTTATGTACTAACCACCCTATAATGCAACTCCCTTTTATAAAAATAAATAAAACATTTGACCCCAGTTGGTAAGAATTAAAAATCTAGATTTTAATCTAGGTTAAAGTCAACAATTAATTTTAACAACATATTTCGTGAAATCGACAACTCTTCAGCCATATATTTCGTCAACTTTTATCAAAATTTATTAAAAATCTAATTATAATCTCTACTAAAATGTTAATCTTATGAGTAATATTATTCATCACCACTAATGTTAAATACTAGTTTATGGTAATTATATGACATTAAATAATAAATTCCTCATTTAATTAAACATATTAAGTGCAATCACATAAACTGAGGCTCTAGCACCGCTAATGTTAGATAGCATTATTTTATTACAATGTCTCCTTATATTTTAAGAAATGCTATTTGGCATCAGTAGTGTTAAAACACCAGTTTAAGTGGCATTAAATATCATTAAATGAAAAGTACTATTAAATGAATCACATAATTTCATCTTTAATGACACATATTATATATTGTCACATAAATTAATACTCTAACATCACTGATACTAGATAACATAATATATACTCTTGGTATCGAGGTCACCACTAAGAAGAGATAAAATCAGCTCCCTATCCGAGGTCCAGAATCGCTCCCCAGTAATTTCCATATTCCAATATCCACCCGGTGTCATCCAATGTTTTTGTATGGCAGACACTTTGGACTTCATATTTTGCTCATTAACCTTCTAATTTTAACTTTTGGTTGCATTTTGTCCATATATACATCGTTGAATCTTTATCCCTTTTTTTTCCTCACATTTAGCTCCTCCTTTTCTTTTCCTCATTGGTAACCCATTTTCAGTGTGAAAATTGTGAAGAGAGACAGAACCTGTTTAAAAATGAAATCTTGAAACTTGAGAAGGGATAACACATAGTAGATAAACGTGTGCAATTTACCCACTTTTGCTTATTCTTCTATTTATAAAATATTTAAGAGAAGTAAATATTCTATATTCCCCCCAACAAGCTGTCTAAATAAATGGCGCCACTGGTTTGGCCCAGGATTTAATCCTGGGACAACCAGCTTTTTTCTTAAAACTTTACAATCCGACTAAACTTCTAGCTAGTTTGAAATTTCAAATTTTTTGTTAATTTAAAATTACATTAGAAAGAAATAATATTATTATCGTGTAACACGTTCGGTAACAGTAGTGTTGACTTGGGTTTCCTTATTTATTTTATTTTTGTTTCCTTCATTTTGCAATTATCGCGATGATTTACATGTGCTGTGTTGCACCTTAAATTAATCAAGATTTCATCATTTCAAGAAAGTATGGCACCTACTCTCTAATAATAATAATAAAAAAAAAAAAATATATATATATATATATATACACACACACACACACACGTTAAATAATGATTTAAATAAGAGTACATATTTTTGATAAAAAGA
>CAIGRP010116725.1:0-15863 GCA_903798385.1 Fraxinus cuspidata
TGTTTTCAGCAATCTCAAATGGACAATAAAAATACAAAACCCAAAATGAATTCAGAACCCAAAACTAAAACTGAAATACGAAAAGAACTGCCCCTTAGAGTTTCTCTTTTCTTGTGCTAGCAAGATAATTAATTATGTTATGTTCTCTTTTTCTGAAATCCTAATGGCTTATTAATAGAAGTCTAAGTGGGCGTGGCCAGTTTCTTACACTTAATCTAGTCCAATATTTGATTAATCCAATTAATTAAATTTGATCCATAAATTAATTAATCCGATTTATTAATTCGAACATATTCACAAGTAACCCGATTAATTAATTGTCCAATACTTGTTAATTAATTAGTTGGCGAATCTCATTCTTCTGGTTCTCCTTTTGTGTGTGACCCATCAGGTTCCCGATTACGATACCTAACGACATGAATTATTATTTTGATCTAATCAAAATCGATAAATTAAAACCCCTTTTAATTTATCACAAATTCGCATTCATTGTCCCAGATTAATATCTAGTAATATGTTAGGATAATACATGTGATGGGAAATGTCACGTAGAATGACAAAACCAAACTAGTTCGTTTATCAAGAAATCTTTTCGTTAATATGATCTAATCAATTACAAGATATGTATGTGTGCCGTCCCACTATTAAGTTAATTTAAGTCGAAAATTTCTTTTCGACTTATAAGTACACATTGGTCAATGATTTCATTATCAACGCAATTGAATGAAACGTAAATCATAATCTATTACTATTTAAGAGTGGCGAATCCTCTATTGATCATTCATAACCTTCATGTGATTCTTGATATACCCGAACGATGCCGTATTAGCGACCCTTGGCAGAGTAACATCCAACATCACCAAATTATGACTGTCCTCATACAGGCACTATGTGACATCAAATCAAAGGAACAATTGCATTATCGAACATTAGAGATTAACCAGTGACACTCAGATAGTTATTCGTGTGGAACAAAACATCCGCGTGTTCATTTAAGTGTCCCACACTTTAATTTATGAGATCACCTACTTACTTCACAAGTAAGACATGTCACACGTGACAATTTATCAGTAATAACGATATCTGTATCTCGTTATTACTTATGACCACATACGATTTAAGATTAAGTCATATTGTAATTTGTATCTCACAATCATAACTACTTGTGATTAACAAACTCTTTGTGATTAACAAATCACAAAGAGTTGAATCTACATATTCTATTATTTAATTTATTAGAATATTAATTCAATTAAATAATAGATATTACCACAAATATGCATCAACTATAGATTAAAAGTATTTATGTAAAAAGTTTGATGGCATAACACTGAGGAAGACGAAGTGTAGAAATGATGAGTTGGAGACGTAAATGTCCAAAGAGAAATAGTAGAAGATGGTCGATTGACCCGGCCATTTCGTCCTCCGTATTAATATAAAATGCCGATTCAGGATTAGTTTTCCCATGTTGTGGCAAAATCTGGTCAATTTAGAGTAACTTTCTTCGACCGAACCCATTAAGTCCTCAAATGCGCATTCTTTGGCCTTCCAAGCTTTCTGATAGCTCATGACAGCCTCGTACTCTCGACGGACGTCCTTAATGATGTCCGAAGGTCTGTAGATCGTTTGTGGGTCCTGAAAGTTATGTATTATTTGTCGACCAATGAACCATGCTCAGGCATGCCTGTGTTCATTTTGACGAATACCCACTTCACAAGTATGTTCCTGTGCATACTTACGAATTACAAAGAACTCATTCGTGTCCATTTTCGTCGCTCGCAAACACTAATGGCAACTGTTGTCAATGCAGATAATTGTCTACGTCGACTTGTTCGATTTTTTCACTTTAAACTCAAAATTGTGTTTTAAAGCAATTCGGTGCACAGCTTCCTGCAAATTTTTTTTTTGTTTCAAATAGTTGCTCGACATATAAATTTTCATAATTAGGAACTACACGGGAACAATTAGAGGTATGTGTACTCCTTCCAGCTTGTAAACCCAACTCATGTCTCCGATGTGATAAAGCAATTAAATCCTCATTTGTAAATTCATTTTCATTCTCGTTGTCTTGAAGTATAGAGGGAATTCTGTGCGTAACGGTGAAATCATGTGAAGAACAATTTGTATCGGGAATAACCACATCATCCTTACGAGCTATCTCCAATGTGTCCAAAACATCATTCACATTACGATCCCATCCATCGAGATTTTCGTATTCACCAACGGAGACATTCTTCTTCTCTAAAGTTACGCAAATAGGAGTAGTCGTCGTGCAAACTTGGTTCAATTCAATTCATACATTGATTTTATTTTCTAAAGTAACCTTTACATGGGAAATTGGAATGGATATATGCTCGTTGTTGAATAGAAATTTCAATTCCATGTCGTACTGAGAGGGATTGATGTTGAGCTTATTCTGTATCTCAAGGTACATTTGTGCATATGATGTACTCGATGTCATCACAACTGCAATTGTGCCATGTATTTCACTTGTCCATTTTCAGATCTATCGACAATTTTCATTCATTTCAAATTCACCAAAACAACAAATCGAGTTTGCAGCTGATCCCATATATGTATTAGAAAACATAATTTGTTAAAAAAAATATTATAATTAGGGAAAAAAATGGAGGTAAAAACTGCATTCTCGGTTGTCCAGGCCGACTTTCCAATCGGCCCGGACGACCGGGCAGGTAGTTTCTGCCTGGGTAGGCCATTTTATAGATGATCGTAAATTTGTCTGAACTTATACATGCAGATGAATTTTTTTCTCGATTTTGTTAAAAAAAATTATAAATCTCGTAATTTTTTTATCTGCCTATGTCGAAATAAGATTTAAAGATTAAAATAATGTGTTAGTTTAACCAAAGTGAAATTAAAAATACGTAAATATACTTACCGATTCCAAGTGATGGCTGTAAATAATATTTCTTTTATTGAATGTTTGATAAATTTATCTATTTTCAAGTTTGAAGTAGATGAAAATGAAACAATTTTTATTTGTGTTGGAGTAAACAGATAAATAAAGTGATTTGATTTTGAAATTTTAAGTAGGAAGTGTTTGGAAATCTTTATAACTTAAAAAGGGTATTATTATTTTTAAAATAATATCATATATTTGTAATTGTATAATATGTTTAAGGATAGTTTTGTCTTTTACGTATTGGAAGGCTATTGTGATAAATGTATAAAAAAACTGATCAAAGTGGAAAATGACAATGCTGACTTGGCTAATTGAAAAAGTACCCCAAAGCATGGACCAAAAGCAATGACTGATGTTATTTAGTCCATCGGATTATAACCTCAATCTAGATAGCGTTAATATAGCATTAGATGAAAGGTAAACTCGTTTAATTTCATCATTTAGCCTATAATTATCTGACTACCTGTGCCACTACATAGCATTACTCAAAACGAATTGGGGACTTTAGGTGGAACTTGGAAGAAAATTAAACACGCAGTACCGAACACAACCGGCTGCCGGCACCGTGCATCACCGCCGCTTTTCCACGGAGGAAGATGGAAACAGGGAAGGTGGTGGTAGAGAGAATAGGAGGGAAGTCAACGGTGATCCGCTGCTTTTCAAAGTATCCCCTCAAAATCATCATCCCCAATAAGGTAAATTTCTAAATTCTGATACATAATTGGAATTTACTTGTGTCATTGTTCGTCAGTCTTGAGTTTTGATTTCATGTTGGCTTTCATTTCCAGGTGGGTTCTTCCCAGACTGATGCTGTTTGGATTTACACAATCACCTATGGCGGAGGCATTGTCTCTGTATGTAATCTCTGTTTATGTATTTGTGGGTGTACAGTTGTCTTCTTTATCTGCTTTTTGTTGGATTCAAATTTACAATGTTCATGCATTGTTTCTCTTGAATGTAGGGTGACTCCATATCATGTTATATTTCAGTTGGAGATAGTTGCACTGCAGTTTTGACCACCCAATCTTCTACCAAGGTCAAGTCTTTTAAGGCATTTGATTCATGGGTTGTAATTTAAATTAGAGATATATGTTCATGTGAGAGTTTTTGGGTCACTGAAATTTTTATTGCTTGAATATGTAGGTTTACAAATCTGTAGGATCCAAGTGCTCTGAACAAATGTTGGAGGTAATTGACTGCTCTCATAGTTCTGAAATTAATTGTTGTGGTATTTGTTTTAGTATCCTGTTCAGAATAGGAATTAAGCATCCGTTTGGGAAGAAATTATAGAACGGTTTAATTTATAAATAGTTAGAAATGAGTGATGGATAAGTAGAGAGTACTTATAGTAGTTAGAAATGAGTGATGGATAAGTAGAGAGTACTTATAGCTCCATCATGGTTAAAATGGAGCTTGACCATTTATAGATGATTTATATATCACATGGAAGATAAATTAGTGCTGCAGGCAACTGATCGTGAATTTTTCGGGAGAATTCATGGAAAATTTTGTTTTTTCAATTTTAGATAATGTGTCATTTTGAATTTTTCTGCATTGATTATGATTACATTGACATGCTGACAAGTCTAAACTAAATTTTACTTACAAATGAATTAAAGAATTTCATCTACTGGTCCTAGCGGTGTGGTTTTACGTCACAGGATGAGCTTCTAAGTGATAACATCTTTTAATTATATCTGTATTATCATTTTTCATTTACAAATCTATTGATAGTGGCGAGCCTTTGCCATGCAGTAGGCAACAGTCGGACGGGATGCACTTTTAGTCATCATTCCAGATCCAGTGACTTGCTTTTCTACGGCAAAGTATTCTCAAATGCAAATCTTCAATGTTTTCCATGATTCAAGCTTACTTATAGTTGATTGGATAACTAGTGGTCGTCATGAAAGAGGAGAAAAATGGGATTTTTCTTTATATAAGAGCACTAATCGCATCTTCTTAGAAGACAATGAACCTTTATTTCTTGACACGGTACTTTTCTTGTTTGGGCCATCATATATTACTCATTGTATGTTGTTAATCTTGTGTTAAATATCGGGAATCAAAAGAACATGTGTTATTACCCATAAATGAGGTTTGGAAAGCATGAAATGATTAGACTTGACATTATAATATTAAGAGCATTAATTACACCCTAGCTATTAGTTAGAAGTATATGTTCTTAAGAGTTCAAGTTTCTAAACAATACCTCAACTTAATCATATGCATATTTTCCTGAAGAAATCCTCTTATTTACAATATATTACCAATATAAATGATTTCAATTTTATCTGGACTTTCTTTTCAGTTTGCATCTCTCAGTTTCTGTACTTCTGGATGCAAATAAAGATGGGTGTAGTTGAAGTTTAAAATTCAATGATTAAGACAATTAGATTGAGTGTGGTACATCTGGGTATAATTCTCATGTCATTGTCTCAAGTGATTCTCATTTTGACTCAGATATTGCTGGAGCAAGGAAGTCAAGGCAGTATCTCTGAGCGCCTGCAGGATTATCAAGTAATTACCATGATAGTACTTTGGGGGTAAGTGATTATTTATCATCCTCTACTTTAACTCCTTCACCTTGGATTACTGTTGATTTTTATTTCAATTTTCGGAATTTCTTTGGTCAATAAGAATGACACTGACTCAAAAGAAAAGGAGACTGACTTGGATTCTTCATACTCCTGTAATAAATTACATGGTTCTAGGCCTAAGTTGAAGCTCATTCAGAATCAAATCCAGGAAGATGTGAAGAAAATGATGTCTCAGCAATTCCGCACTCCTTCGATTAACTCAGGACATTTTGCAAAAACACATGGTGATCATTGTCTGTCCAAACCAGATTTTATTGCTTCTTGCAGTGTCTTTGGGCCAAAGGTGCATCTCTCTCTGTCACATCTTAGTTGTATTGTAACCTTTTAACGCATTTTTAGTATGCAATTATAGTATATCTTTATGCGCTAATTGTGTTTTCTATGAGCTTATTAATGCAGTGTGTGTTAAAAGAGCAACTTTAGGAAGTTTTTCTTGGTTTTGCATTTGTATTTAGCCCATGATTGGTGGCTATTATTTCCAAAAAATAATGTTTTGAACAGTGTTTTAAGAGAATGTCCCGTTAAAAAGTAGGAAAAAATTTTGGTTTTACGTGTAAAATATTTTATTGTGTGAATGTGTGGTTAAAAATGAATACGTAGAAAAAAGAGTTTGAAAATAATGGTAATCAATCTTGGCTTTAGTCATTTAAAGAAAATGTTTTTTCATTCTTTAAATTTTAAATAGATTCTTAGGTCTAAAATGTTAATAGGCTACTTTTTGTACTTTGGAACATGTGCAAGGTAAAATGAAGCCTTTCTTTCATATTAAGTTTATTTGTGGTAGCCTAAGTGTTATTTGAATTATACTTTTCTTTTTGAGTGCACCCATCACCCAAACACAATTTTCTTCTTACTGCAGCAACAAAGCCCCTACTTGCACTTCTAGAGAAAACATGAATAATCAAACAACAATCCTAAATGAACCTGCCTTTCTGCACAATCCACCCACCCACCCAATCCAAATTGTCCTACATCACGTGTATGATGCTAGAGGCTTCTTTGCGAGCCATCTCTTGGAATAAAGCAGCCTAGTAGCAAATGATCTTTTCATTACCTAATGAGTCCTCCGAACGGCCAGTGACTTCTTGTCTTCCTGCTTTATACCCATAGTCTTTGCCTGAAGTATCCTCCTGATAGAAAACTGATATCCAAGGTAAGGTAACTCTCTCGGGTGTATAGTCAATGGCTCCAACCTGCTGGTTTAGCTCGCTCCACAAAGTCTTGTTCACAAAGATCCTACATCACTTATAGAGCCATTTCTCCCAAGTGATGTTTTCCAAGATGCAGTTCAGCAGTACCGTTTGACCTTTTAAGTGCAGTAACTTAGATTGAATACATTTACTACAATATACACGCAACACTTGAATTGCCTCATATATCCTGGTTTTTCATTAATTTGGCCGTGGTTATGTTCCTAACCATTGAAAGTTATCTGGTTGTAACTCTTTACATTTTCGGCTGTTCTTTGTTTAATCTTTCCCTTAAGACTTGTAACAGTTAATAACTAGGCATATTGATGTCGGTATACTATTGAGATATTGAGAGCACATATCATAGTATTCTTAATTGCTGAGTCAACATATTCAAAGAAAATTCATTGAAGTTCTTCTAAGCCATAGGCAGCTTTCTTGGCCACGCATTTCCTTTCTTGGATTTCTTTAGTGAGACGTTGCATTATCGCAGGTCCTATAATCCCAGTGAATATCCATTCCTATTTTTACACTTAAGAAGTATTCTTAATTGCTGAGTTAGGTACTAATGACTATTCAGCATGTGCAGGGGATAGGCCTAGTCGTTCGAATAGCGTCCATGACAACTGAATCAGTCTACAAATTTCTGCAAAATCAATTGGCTAGCATGGAACCAGTTCTTGGAGTTTCACCATATTTCTAAACAAGGACAAAAAAAGATTGGGGAAATGAAGAATATTTATCATCTTAAGGTTCCTCTGTGGGTTCATATTTGTGTAATGCTAGTCGAAAGCATTGTAGCAGAGTTGTAGTTGATGTTCAATTGGAAACCTGCTGATCCTGTGCAGATTTTCAGAGATTCTGGTACCTGTTTGTTTGACTACCCAATTTTGTCAACATGGCGAGTAGACGATAGCTTAGTTCTCCAACTAATTTTCTTGGCGAACTGTGTAAAATTTGTGGATGCTCTCAGTTTGTAGCATATTTTATAATGAAAGTGAAGTGGAGATCATTAGCTGAGGAAATAAAGAGAGGTTTTAAAACTTGTGAAGCTCAGAAAAAACCAAGTTTTCTTTCCCATTCGCCAAAAGTAAAATCGTGATTCTATATCACCCATGTCAGTGTGACGATTATCACTATCTAGCTTTCTTTGCCCGTCGCAAGAAGCAAAAGGCTTAAATCATGTTCAGAATCTGTTAATGAAATATAAGCTAAAATGAGATTTCACAGGGTGCATGAAATGTTCTTCCACGACAAATGGCCTCTAGATTTTCACCCGTGTATGAACAAAGTGGTGAAACTTCCACACCTGATTCAACAAAAGCCAACCAAACCATTGAATAAGAAAACAAGACTTCAGATTACATATACTAATATGCTAAGCAAAGGATGCTTGTTCCTCCCATCTCCAAAAATGGAGGCGGTGAAGGGGGTTCGGGTGGGGTTAGGGGTGTCAAAATTTGCGGGCGAGCCATGACCACCCGATAAAAGTGGACAGTAGAATGGTCCACTTGGGTTTAAATGATCAGACACGATAGTTAACCATCGGGTTAATATTACAAAAAGAAAAAAAGAAAAATTGAATATGAATATTAAAAGGCTGATTGGCATCTTGTCTATCGAAAAAGAAGGCTGACAGCCTTTAAATAAAAAATCAATTCAATGGATCAGTCTAGGCAGCAGGCCGGTCCCGGGCTTAGGTACATTTTTATGGGCCAGTTTTGGTACGGCCCTCGAACCATAGAGGACGTGTCCTTTTAACAAGACTGGGCCGTGCTGGTTCGACATATGTGAAGGTGCCATGACAAATTGCATTATTCGCGCTAAGTTATTGCCTTCACCTGAGTACTGAGCCATGCAAATTGCAATGTATGTATACTTTAAAATTACCTGTTGCATACAGGGGCACTGTATGTGTCAAGAAGCCACCAGCAGCAACCACCCAACGAGCATGGAGACGAAGAACAAGCAGACAAGCACTTTCTGGCGTATCAAAATTTGATCCATTGGCATTTTTCACTGGTGCAAATTCTTCTTCGCGCAATACCTACATATTGTGAGAAACACGTCCAGTTTCTATGAAGATATTTACATATTTTCTCTGTAGCAATGATAGAAGGGTAGAAATATACTAGACGTTGTTACCTCAAAAAGTGCTGTGGATGGTGCATAAGGAAACGCATCAAATATAAATTGTTCGAGTTTGTATCCCACTGTATGTCCATGTACTGAAGGAATTTTCTTTTCTGCTAGATGATAGCTGCACTCAATTTTTTCATCAATCAATCATCAATTATCCAAGTTAAAGGCAGTTTGACAAGTATCCAAAATTTGCTATTCTGAACTATAAATCTGTGTTCTAATAAATTATCAGATGCAAAACTGAAGTATCGGTACAGCATAATATTTATGTCTCAAACACGCAGGCAGGCGCACACACACAGAGAAAGAAAGCGAGTTACTGACATGCTGTCTTTCTCCAGACCATTTGCTACTTGGTTCAGAAAATCCAAAGTAAACATATGCAGGCAAACCTGAAATCCCGAAGCCACAACAATTTAGAGAGACAGATAACTAGACATTCAAACTAAACGCTACTGTAACGTTCAACTATTAACAAATTATGGAACTCAGGAAATGCACAGATGAATTAAGAGGATATGTTAAAGAGAGGCATATGACAACATTGGAGAAAATATGGAAATACAATCAGTAGAAAATAGTTATCAAAATATTTAGTATACACAAAATAATTGACTTATGCAACTAATTGAAATTATTATTCTACATAAAACTTCAAAAAAGGAGTTAAGAATAATATGACATGGTATATCATCTGTATAAAAAATGGAGTTGGTGATGGAATAGAATCTCACGAGTACTACTTGTGTTTCACCACATTTAACTGAGAGTATCCTAACAAGTTCATGATCTCTTCCTTGATAAGGTCTTAAAACATCGAAATGTATCTCCATATAGCATTCGTAGTATGTTTTAAGATCTGATAATAATTTCTTTGGTTTGTAACTGGTGAACATGAAAGATTATAAGAATTTTCATATTTTAATTTTATTATTTCAGCTCGGCACATGAATTACAAGAAATCATCAGCAAGTAATTGGACTCTTAACATACTGATGGACTCAAATTGATAGTAAGGATAAAGAAAGAGAGGAAGCACTATACATTACTCCAACAAAAGCGAAGGCGACCAGTTGCCTGGTTTATTTCACTGGCCAGTGATGGGTCCAATTCACTGTATTCAACCACAGAGAGTGGTCCACCTTTCCCTCGCCTTACAAAAACACCAACTTTCTCTTGTGGGTATGCCTACACTCCGGTAGATAAAGAATGATTAGTGAATAATCATCCATGATTCCATTAATACCGAAAAACATGACAGTTTTCAAAGAAATTAGTGTAGGTTTTATAACACAATGTTTTAAAAAAGACATTCTACAGATGTGTCTGTCTTTTGCAATGGAAATATGTAATTTTCTTAAATATCGAAAACATGTTTTCTAAAATTTATAACAAACAAGAACTCTATTGCAATGTAAACTATTTCTAGGAAACATAATTCATGTTCTTAGAGAGAGAGAGAGAGAGAGAGAGAGAGAGAGAGTAACTTGTGAATAATCAAAAACCAAACAGCTAGAATCGCTGCATTGCAATCTAATTTGACTTCTTTCCAAAATTCCAGGTGTGGTAATAAAGAAGCATAAAATATATGACAAGCTTCTTCACCTTCCGGACAACTTTTGCTGCAGCAGCCACGCCTTTATCAATGAAATAACCAAGGAAAGTTGGATCTGCCACACGGACCTGTTTACCAAACGACAATTCTGTGTGTTTCTAAATAAAGTACATCTCCAGAAAACGAAGGAGAAAAGAATTTGATGAAATAGCTTACCAAAGCATTGTCAACTCCGTAGCAATCCAAGTATTTAATGCCTCTCATAGCCATATCTTCCAGTAACTTTGAATATTTCAAAGCTGAAACCCATTTTGGGACCAATTAAACCACTTAATGCTACTGAAACTGTGAAAGCAATACAACAATAAGAAGAATCAATATGCAATCGAGTTCTTGATGTTGATTAAGTATACCTGAATAAACTCCTCCATTTCCATCTGGAGATTTAGCTACCTGGCTTTGGGAATTAGTCTCTCATTATATTTATAAAAATGAAACTCTAATAAAAAAATAACAGGCAATGAAGAAAAATAAAGGAAAGCTAAGAATCATAATCTGCTAGCAACTTTACAAACTGAAACTCGATCTGAAGTAAGACTATTTATATCTGATATGGCATGAATCAGAAAAGATGCTGAACTATTTTATGTTCTCTGTGCTAATCTCAGAGGAGAAAAAAACTGCTCACCATTATTGTAAACATTTGATACATACTTGGATTTTAACATCATGGGATTTCAGAACTTGATTAGCTTCTATGTTTTCTTAATAATATCCAAGTTCTGTATAAAATATTGTAATTGTGTGCACTAATATATCAACAATAAATACTTAGGAGCTATGAACATGCACATGATAGTCTGTCTTAAATTATGTAACTGAGAAAGAAACCTACTCTGTATGGAGTCTCCATTATGAATCTACCATCCATTGACACACAAGGAATTGTACCCTGCTGGAAGAAGGTGACCTGTTTCAAAATTGATTTTAACAATGAGCAAAAGGAAAAGTGAGAGATAATACAAACAATGACTTGAAAAACAAAAAAGTTAACTTTTACTTGATCAGCTTCAAGGCCAAAATATTTATGGCTTTGAAAGAATTTGCGAGTTGGTTCATCAGTAAATGGGCTAGTCAATATGTACCAATGTATTGGTGTAAACCTCGCAGAACCTGCATATACCAGATTGATTAAGATAACAAGTCAAACCAATTATGTTGGCACAGGATATCGAAGTCGATACTCACCCTCATTGACAGATTGAGATGCTAAAATTTGGACACGTAAAATTCTCTCCGCTTGAAGTTGGAAAAGAGATTTACCGGATGGAAGTCCAATGTCTGTAATGAGAATAAAAAATTGACATAACTGAACACAATAAATTTGCTAGGATTAAGAAATTGATACAAGTACGCAGAACACATGAGGAAGGTATTCTCATACATTACAAATTCCACAATCAAGGTAGGTAATGAATCATCATTACTCAACATGCGATACAACAACGAACTAAGTAATATTTCTAAGGCAAATACAACTGTTGCAACATTACATTCTAAACTCAGTGAACATTAGCATTACTTACTGAAACATCCTTTCGGATCCGAGATTCCAAGGCGAGTACCCTGCAATCAAAACTCGCAAGGGATTACATTAAATCAGATAATTAGTTGAATAAATTCAGGAATACAACATGGACTGATGGGCTTAACAAATAACAGAATGTTTGTAAACAACCATTATGTTTCCTGAATTTTGAAATCTAACAAATTTAACTAACAGGTGCAGAAATCAAAGATCATCGGACTTCCATCCTTACAGGAATCCAGAAGTACATAGTAAACTACCATAATATAAATTTGTACAACGGTAGTACCAAAATCGGAAAAACATTGTGTATTACGTGTATGGGTCCAGAAGAAGCGTCTCATAGCTATTAAATGCATCGTGCAATTTCACGGCCCAGAAAAGCATGTCAAATTTCATATATATGCCACAGCCACTGAACCCCTTTCTTAACATTATTTTGTAGTATCTATCACCCCTTCTAATCACGTCAAGAAACTCAGACCTAATAAAGCACCATAAAGCCTACTTTATGTTCCTTTATACAACAAATAAAGACTTCCATGACTAATGCACTTGTTCTGAAAATAGACAATTTATCAATCTATCACAACAAGGCCTACTACTCCAAATACTTTGTAATATTTAGAAATGACATAAATGTTTTATTTTCTAAAAAACTTCAATTTTGGGCAAGAAAATTTGAACAGTACCTGTCCACCAGATAAAAGAAGAACGCCCAACTTTCCATCAGAAATGGCCTTTAATCCCATCTTCCACCACCTCTCTCTTTCTTCCAATGAACGGTCCTCCACGCTGGACACATTGCTTTCCGGAACTGGCTCTACAGCTGCTGCCAGAAGCGCTGAGAAGTAGAAAGGACATTTATGTTAACAAAAGGGTATTATTTGCATATGTAAAATGCAGCAAGAGACGGACCTTGTGAGCTTAATGAACATCGAATGATCCGATCAATCCTCGAAAGATCTAAGCTCTGCATTAGAATATTGTTATAGTAAAAAATAACAATTAATCTATCAAAATATATGCTTAAAAATCCATCAAAAAAACAGAACTTTTGTTTTGCACGGTAAATATCACCGACACATGCTTGAAATTGCTTCTATTTTTGTAGCAAATGAGTGGTATAATTAATAGACCTCGATGTCCTTGACGAGGTGGTCTCGTTCTTCTGGAGAGAGCTCGTCCCAAAGGGCAAAGGCATCTTCTTGGCCGTAATCCTTGAGCCTCTCAATAAGCGACTGTGGCGGAGGAGACACCGCATTATTGTCCAACGCTGGCTCCCCCATTGAATAATTTTCTGTATCAGAGACTATAGATCTATGTATAATTATGTGTCTCTGTGTGTGTGTTTGTGTGGGTGTGTGTGTATTTTGAGACAGAGAGAGAGCTGTTTTCCGGTTACGGTTGGTGGTTAATTTGACAGGCGATCCTTCAATGGGGTAAATTTCACATGCGGTCACTGAACTTTCAGAAAAACCTCAATTTGTTGGTATAATTAGGTCCATAAACTTTGATTTTGTTTCAAATTTCACCAATTCATTACATGAGATCTCCAAAATAGTCAAAAATTATTTCCTTGACAACCATACTGCAATAATCTTTCAAGTAATTGCAAGCATGTCAATTTAACACGTCATACAATAAAAGCGTTAAAAATTCATTTTTAATATAAAGACATTGTAATAACTCTCGTTTTATAATATTTGTTATAGTAGGGATGGCAATTGAAGCAAGAAATCCCTGCTTAATCAAGCCTGCCCCGGTAGGGACGGGAAATTGAGCCCCGCCGAGAAGCATTTTTAAAATATAACTATTTTTATTAATGAAATAAAATATTGTAATAATGAGTATGAACCTTAAAGATTACAAATTCACTTCATAACCCATTTAATGTAAAGATTAATTACCAAGTCCAATTTCATTTTTATAGACTACTTTCAAAGCACACTTTATTTAAAAATCCTATATGAGATTCACTTTTCATATTTTTTAAGTGTGAAGACTTTATTAAAGTGTTTTGTTTTGTCCCACATCAAAAGAATATCATCCACATTAAAGGACTAAGATGTGTAAATGATGTAATCATATTTATGCTTTTAGTTTCTCAATTATAATTTTTAATTTGATTATTTAATAATAATGTATGATATTTAACATTATACGAAATAAAAAAAAAATAAAATGTGGAGGTAAATTGGGATTGAGGGTTCCTAGCCCCACCCCAGCCTAGCAGGGAGGAGGAATGGATCCTCGCATCCAATCCCACACTATTGCATCCCTAATTTATAAGGTCTCACATAGTGTTAATTGTGTAAAATCGAATATGGTATGATTCTTAATTAAATATTATTAGTTTAGACTATGATAGGTGACGAAACATGACGACGTGGTTAAATTTTAAATAACATGAAGTTCAGTGATCTAATTGAGATAAATTAAAATTTATAAACCTAACTAGAATTTCTCTAGAAGTTCAGTGAGCAAGGATGAAATTTACCCTCAAGAATCCGTTTGAAGAAAGTTGAATAACCTAAATACCACTCAAAGTATGAATCAAAACGGTGGCGTTTGAATCTTGAGATAAATAAGAAACAATCGTGCTATATGGTGTGATCCAAGTTGTGGATGCAATGAAAACGAGTCCGAGGAATCATCCATTGATCATCAAAGGAGAATCAATGACTCGATAAAGGGCAAAGTGGGTCAAGGAAGCGATGGAGTTGCTTGCTCAAGTTTGGGTAGACGAGACATTAATCGGGACAAGCCAAACGTCAAGTTCCATATTGGGCTCGAGGGCGAAAATCTAATGAATCACGTTGATCAAGGCAAAAGAAAAGGAGGCTGAATTTCGCATAATATAATTTGGGGACCAAAACTTTCCTGTTTTTTCGCGAGTTTCCTAGTTTTGTTAAGTTTCATAGCTTTTTTAAGATTCTATTTCTTTTGATATTTTGTGATCTTTTAAAATTATTTTCGGTTTTAATTAGGTTTTAGGATTTTAGTATAAATAGTTATTTCTTTCATTGTATAATGTTCTTCGTATTCTTCGTCGTTCTTGAATCTTTAATCCATAAAACAAAAAAAAATAAAAATTTAAATGTCGTTTGGTTGCTCGTTTAGCATCCAAATCAGTTTTTGTTTTCTTTGCTGGTCTCGAAATTGAATATTCGAGCAAAAAAAATAAAAAAAATTATTATTATTTCGTAAATTACCAACAATTGTTAAAAATTATCTTGAGTAAAAAAATTCGAAAAAAATTATTATTATTTCGGAAATTACCAGCAGTTGCCAAAAATTATCCTGAGTAAAAAAAGTGTCAATTTCAAATTCAAAAACTACTTTTTTAAATTAAAAATAATTTCCCTTCTACTGTGTCCAATTCTTTTGTTATGTCATTCCATAGATCTCTTGAATTACACTTTCGTTCATAACCCAGTTTGAATTCCTCGAGAATAAGATTTGGTTGAGTTCGATATTGTCTTTGAAACACTTAAGCGAAAGCATTGAGTGGAAAAATGCAGAGTAGTGAGATTAATAGAGGGAAAAAGCAAGATTGAGTTATACACGAGCGAAATACGTGACGCATATAAATATCTTAGAGTCCGGATGTTTGACAAAGGCGGTTCTACATCAAATATGAACCATAATCAAGCTAGNTAAGATTTGGTTGAGTTCGATATTGTCTTTGAAACACTTAAGCGAAAGCATTGAGTGGAAAAATGCAGAGTAGTGAGATTAATAGAGGGAAAAAGCAAGATTGAGTTATACACGAGCGAAATACGTGACGCATATAAATATCTTAGAGTCCGGATGTTTGACAAAGGCGGTTCTACATCAAATATGAACCATAATCAAGCTAGCATGA
>CAIGRP010116727.1:0-14038 GCA_903798385.1 Fraxinus cuspidata
AAGTTATCGATGTAGTTCTGGACTGGCACTTCACATACTAACTTCACTTAGGCCCTAAGAGACTCTATCTCTTCTTTTTGAGCTTCGGTAAGCATCCTGAGTTCGGCCCTCTCCTTATTGGCTCCTTCTAAGGCTTCAGAGGCGATTCTTTGGTGTTCATTGGACTGGTCAATTAGCTTCATAAGAGCAGCCACTTGGGAAACCGACTAGTGAAGTTCATTCTTCAAGCAATTTACTTGTATTTCAGCAGAGTCAAGTTTCACTGAAGCCTCAGTCCTCTTCACATCAGCCTCACTCCTAACCTTTCTCACTTTCTCTTCCCAATTATCCGAGGCCTTCATCCTTTATGCCAATTCCTCGTTCCTCTTACGAAGGCCCCAGACTAAATCCTCAGCTGCCATGCCAATAGTTAAACCCCTAGCCACAAAAGCGTTGTTGGTGGCTAAGAGGTCCTCCACCTCGCAGGAGGCAGTGTGATCTTGCCAGTCCCCAGTCCAGTATTTGTTGTGGAATGGGACAGCAAAAGCGGTCTCTGGGGGCATCATCTTCAAAACTACCTCTGGAAGGTCGTCCTCCTTACTCCCCAAAAAACCAGTGGCTTTGGTGCGAGGTGGAGCACTGGTAGACTTCTTCAGCCTTTTTCTGGCCGGCTCAGCAGGGTAGATGGAAGAGATGGGCACGACCGCCTCTAGAGCCTCGGAGGGAATGACGATAGTCACTCCGATTGGAATTAATGGAGAGAGAGGCTTGGCCATCTTAGCAGTTGAAGAGGAGGCCCCTGCTAGGCCAAATCGTTTTCTCTTAACGAGGAAGGCACCTTCATGTACCTCGTCCTCCTCATGGACCTGCTGGCTCTTACTTATTGAGCTAAGCCTTTTAGCCTGCTTCTTATAACCAGCTGAGCTGGTTTTCAGCATCCTCACCTCAGCCACACTTCGGCGGATGGTGGCAAAGTCAGGCCTCAAGGGCTTATTCTTCAAACAATTGTCTGCAAAAAGAGATCAGTTAGCACATTTTTGGCTACTCAATTACATACTGATCCGAACTAAAGAAGTGATCACCTCGAGTCGACATTAGCCCGTGTAAAGTGAAACTAGTATTCTTGTCAATCAGCTCGTCGTAGCTCCGATACTTGACAGGCTACTGGTAGATGTGACTGATGACGCCCTAGTCTTCCTCAACAATTTCACACCTTGGAAGGGAGCCTGCATACGATAGAAGTATTAAGCCATAAGAAATCTCTTAAGTCAAATCAACTAGGCAAGATAACTTACTTGCTGTAGAGTAAAACGTGGGAACGGTGAGGGGAGCCATGGGGTTGTTCTCCATGGTGTCCCACCTCCTAGCTGCCCAGAACCATGATTTTCGCCACTCCTTTATTGAAGAGGGAAAATCCACCACAAAGGGAGAATGGGACCCCCAAGGGGGTAGGTAGTACCACCTCCTACTTTTCTCGCCCCCGGCTACGCTTTTAGATAAGAAGATGGAGTGGAACACACTAAAGGGCATGTCTACTCCTAAGTTGGCCTGACGCCAGAGCATCCAAGACCCTACCATCTTGGACCAATAATTAGGGGTGAAGTTGGGTGGGGCCAACCTATACAAGCGGAGAACTAACCTAAAGAATGGATGGAAAGGAAGTCTAAGGCTCACCTTAAATAAAATTTCACTCAAGGCCACACAACCTGGCATCGGATAGCAGGCCCTCTCGTTTAAGCCGGGGACAATCAACTCTATATTGTCTGGGATCCTAAAAACCCTTCTACATCTCTCTAAAGTTTCTGAGGTGACCTTAGACGGACAACTAGAAGCCCCCCACTAAATAGAAGTGTCCACAGGTGGAGCAGGCAACCTCTTAATTTTTTCCCTTGACCTAATTGCTCTTCCTATTTCGTCCGAAGAGACGACTATTAGGTCCCTCATTGTCGAACCCTTAACCCCTCTCCTCACTCGCGGAGGTGTTCCTGGACCATTTAGAAGCCATTTGGGCACAATTTGTTATGAAAAATGGGATAAAGGAAAAGGAAAAAGTTACCTAGAGCTTATAATTCGAAAGAAAGGAGTCACCAGAAGTCTTAATGGGCCGCCGAAGTTTTAGAACCTTCGCCGGAAGAACATAAATAAAACAAAGAATGTAAATGCTTTGGAGATTTTCGCAAAAGTAAAATGATGTAATGAAAAATTCTAGCCTTGTATAGGCATTTACAAATCCACCCCAGCCGTTGGATCATCTCAAGTCAGTTTGAGCCATCCAGATCCATGGATCATCATCACCTTTGAAACCAAAAGTCATATAAGCCATGGCTCGGATGAAACGTTGTACTTCACACACTGACCCAGACACGTCACCTTGAGCTAACGCAGCCGTTGCCGTAATTACCATTTATGATCACGGACCTTGGAAGCAAGCAACGTCCCCCATGATTACCTTGGGAAGGCAAGAAAGCTTTCAAATCATTAGCACACAGTCCAAGAATGTCCCGTCACTTATCACTTCGTCCTCCAACCAGGGTTTCGCCCTGCAACAACGTTTCTTAAAGTTGCCAACACTTATTATTTCGTCTTCCAGCTAGGACACTTATCACTTCGTCCTCCAGCCAGGACAACAACTTTTCTTAAAGTTTCAAACACTTATCACTTCGTCCTCTAGCCAGAACACTTATCACTTTGTCCTCCAGCCAGGACTTCACCCTACAACAACTTTTCTTAAAGTTGTCAACACTTATCACTTCGTCCTCCAGCCAAGACTTCGCCCTGCAACAACTTTTCTTAAAGTTACCAACACTTATTACTTCGTCCTCCAACCAGTACACTTATCACTTGGTCCTCGAGCCAGAACTTCGCCCTACAACAAATTTTCTTAAAGTTACCAACACTTATCACTTCGTCCTCCAACCAGGACTTCTCCCTGCAACAACTTTTCTTAAAGTTGCCAACATTTATCACTTCGTCCTCCAGTCAGGATTTCGTTTAACGATTACTTTTCTCAAAGAATACCTAACAGTTCGTCTTTCATCAGAACCTTATCCCTTTCCGCCTTTTCACCTCATCCAAAACTAACGCATACACCCCCATAGGGCGACGATATGACTGCTTAAAATAAAGTCCATGCATTATATAAAAATTCATACACGGACTTAAGGGACTGTTGTTATGGGCCTCCTGGGACCCTCCACCTCATCCGCTACGTGCTGACCGAACTAATTTGATGTCGCGTGACGGGATGAAGCGTTCGAACTGAAATCACACGGACGAACTGATATAATGAATTCGAACTGAAAACACCACCACCCCCTCTTAGAAGAACCGAACTCATCCGCATTCACAGCGGATGCAAATGCCCGTGCTTTATATTCACTACATTCCACAAATTGCCTCACCACACCTATGCCAAGATCTTTTGTAAGGAAATCTATCCAAAATCGAATCCTTGAGTGACTAATGGGACGTGGGACGTGCTACAAACGATCAATTCAGTTGTTGTGTCGAATTATTTAATGCTCACCAACTTACCGATTGACAGATTGACACCTACGAATGGACGGTCCAGCTGGGATCTGAAGCCACGTATCCCCTTATCNTCCAAAATCGAATCCTTGAGTGACTAATGGGACGTGGGACGTGCTACAAACGATCAATTCAGTTGTTGTGTCGAATTATTTAATGCTCACCAACTTACCGATTGACAGATTGACACCTACGAATGGACGGTCCAGCTGGGATCTGAAGCCACGTATCCCCTTATCCAACGGTTTTCATCTTCCATTCACTAGTATAAATACCACCACACAATGGTAAGAAAGGGTTGGAACCTGAAACCTTGACATCTTAGTCTTAACTTAAAAGAGCCCTTAATTATATTTGCATACACTCTCAATCACGTTCCGGTGATCGACTTATCTCTGGACGACATTTTTCTGTAAACTGAAACATTGACTTGATCGTCGGAGTACTCACTGCTGCTTCCACCCTCACTGGAAAAGGTCACGAGTGACTAACGGTGTGTTACTGTGCGAAGGAAGGAGCTTACGTGGAATCTCATTCTGTTGGCTACATGTCGGAACCATTTTTCGAGGTCAACATGATCGGCAGTCAATTTCTGAGACAAAGAAGCAAGAGTCATCAAACCCGCCTGGTCCTGGTCTACCAATGAACAAATTCTCCATTGAACTCCGAGCCAGCAAAGTGATCATCGGCTGAACAGATGCCATAGAATTAGACTTTAATTGTTTATTTTCCGAAATCGAATTTTGCTTCTAACATTTTCAGTACGATAATTAAGAATTTATTTTCCTTGTTTTGAGTTCTTAAGCTTTTATGAAAACACTAAAAATTCAAAAATTATTTTGAGTTTTGTGTTATAAATTTAATCTTATTTTCAAAAATACCAAATCAAAGAAGTTTTTAAGTGTTTAACAAAATTGAAAACTGTAAACCGGTTCTTCATTTTTTTCTCGAATTTTTTTTTTCTGAACAACAAATTAAATACGTTTTATGCAATCTTTAAACAAATGTCCAAAACATAAAATTGAAATACAAATCAAACGGATCCTAAATTTTTATGATGATTTTGCTGAACTTTTATAATTACTATAAAATGGAAAGCCCTAATGCAATAATCATGTAAAGATGTAAGGAAAATAATTGGACGTCTCAAATTTCTCTCGGTGGAGTTGGATCTAGAAAATGATGTAGGAAAATTAAGGCCCTGTTCTCTTTACCATTTTCAAGTCGTTTTCTATTTTCGATTTTCCAAAACAGCGAAAACGCGATCTCTTTCCCATTTTCGAAAACGCATTTTTGAAAACAAATTAAAATTTTGTAAAGAAAACAAAAAACGATAAATTTGTCGTTTTGAGTGTTTTCAGTTATAATCAAGTCAAAATTTTCAAAACGTGTTTTTGGTGTTTTCAAAATTTTTTTTCAAAATGTCAAAGAGAACACATTTTCAACAATCTCAAAATGGACACTCAAAACACAAAACTCAAAATGAATTCAAAACTCAAAACACAAAACTGAAACTCAAAGAGAACAGCCCCTAAATAGTTTGTTTTCTATAATGACGATGAACAACACTATAGTAATTTATGTTTCCACGTAATATAACATCCGTTTCTACACAAAAGGATAATAAATAATGAGAGGAATTGACATGTTCTCCACACCATATTTAACCGTTGATGTTTTTGTTGGGTCGTGTGCCCATATAATATTTATTTTGCTGATAACTATTATAAATAAATTGTGCCTTTTGATTTATTTTGTGTTATTATATTTATTTAACAGTGAGTATTCAAATTGAAGTTTCAATGATCACTTGTGATAGTATAAGTTGGATGCTTTGCGTTGAAAAATACAATGTGCCACAACTTATATTTTAATCATAAATAATTTGCACACAACCAATATATAAGAATTGACACGTTGTAATGGAAGATTGTATTGTTAACTGATTAACTATTAGTACACTTCAAATGTACTGAACGGACCACGTATCAAGTTTTATTCTATAGCATTATTGTACAAAGAATGAAATTCCACTTGATTGTCGAAAATTTCATCTCAATCTCCCGACAAAGTTGTGTATATCTTTTCATAAGTTTAATAGTTATTTGATTTACAGATTGGTTAGATTAATTTGACTGATCAAATATCTTGATAAGTTAAAAACTAAAGAATGAGCCGAGTGGAAAACAAGAATTCGTGTCCGGAATCGTCATCCTAAAAAATGGGTAGAGGGACGACGTAAGTGTTTTATGTTGAACACTTACAAATTCGAGTTTAGTATTTAGCGATTGTTAAATTTCGACAATTTTGATGGACAGCATAGTTTAAGAAAATTGTACTTAAGTATGTGACAATAACTAGTGGAGATAAACTATCATTTGTGTTTTAACAAATTGTCGAATGTTGGACGGGTTGAAATACATATACGACAGGTGCTAGAAAAGTATTATAAGCCCCTGTTTTTTTCTTTCTAACCTCATATTTTTCAATAAAATAGTATTATACGCAAATTCAAAACATTTTCTTTATTTTTTAACTTCATAGTCTCCATCAATATACTATTCCAAAATTTTTATACAAAAAAATGGGGCTCAAACAAGCCCTAAATATATATTAGCTTATGTAATATATGTTTTGAAAGTGTGATCTTTTGCCTTTATTGAAAAATATAAAGAATAATAATTAGATTGAGTGTTCTAGGGTCGACTATGCATATTTAATTATTAGAGTTTGCATAATATATGTTTGAACATGTCCTATGGTGACTTGAAAAAGTTTTTGACTCAATTGCAATTAGTTAAAAAGTTTTGAACTTGATTGTTATTTGTAATTAAACTTTCCTGACTATATGTGCAATTATACCAATTGAGGCCTAATTTGATTTGGATTATATCAATGCTTTCGTGCCTATATATATAGACACACAGGGAACCAAAATTCACCATGGTGAGATAAAAATTGAAAATTTATTTTCTTGATCTTTCCTTGGTTAATTTGGTTCCTTTAACAGAAAAAGGTATCCACGTGTTGGAGTGGTCTTGACTTTAGAGAATATCGTAAAAAGCTTGAAGGTTAGAAGTATAAAGTTCTTGAAAGTTAAAAATTCTTGATCTAGAAAGCTGGACTTTGTGATTCAGATTTATCGAATTTAGTTAGGTTCTAAATTTTTATTTCTTGATAATAAGATGCGCGTGAACAGTTAGTAATAATTTTTTATATTTTAATTAAAGAAAATTTCAATTTTCGAGCAATTGTTTTTCCCTATTTCAACAACAGATAGTAGAGCAATCTAGAACATTTGTTTGCTTGTTATTTTTGAATCTTGATTGTATGTTCTAGTTGAGCCATATCAAGGAACAATTGACTTTATGATGTTTGAATGATTGGAAATATTATAAAAAGTGACATGATTATTTGTGGTCATTTTATTGATTGTATTTCATTATTTTAAATCGTGATACAATTAATATGCGACAGCCACAAGGTTTTGAATCACAAGAAAAATGATAAAATGGTGTGCAATCTTCATACGAGCTTCTACGATTTGAAGCAGGTTCCGGGATAATGTTAGAAGAAGTTTGATGGTTCATGTATAGTAATGATTTCTTGATATGCCAGGGAAACCATTATTGCTATATTATGAAATTTGACTACTTTTACAAATGTGGATGGCACGCTGATTGTAAGTGAGTATTCAATAAATTAATAATCTAATGTGGATTTTTGTTAAAGAGTTTGCAATGGAGGACTTTAGGACTTTCAAAATTATTGGGATGAGGTTTACAAAGTATAAGGTGAATGGTGTTTTGAAGCTATCACAAGAGGAATGTCTGAAGAAAATGTTGAGCAGATTCAATATGACAGAAGCAATAACCGTGAGTACTCCATGGACTAGTTACTTTATGCTATCACAAAGAATAGTGTCTCTTGATAGAGCAAGAGCGAGCTTACATGGCTTAAGTACCCTATGCGTCCGCTATTGGTAGTCTTACGTACGCATTGTATGTTAAAACAAATTGTAAGTTCTTCGTTATAGTGCAATTGGACATCAACATCTGGTTCAGTAGCTCTCACATGAATGGTGGAACACATTAAATCAAATATTATTATTGCCCTCCCTCCCTCCCTCCCTTTTTGCTTACAATGTTCTTTTCGCCATTTTTTGAAAGCAGTTAATTAATTTTTTCCTTTACTTAGGTAAAGAAATAACCAAGATCCCAATTAAAACTTACCTAAAAATCCAACAATAAAACACGGTAAGTATGAAATCATATCATAAAGGATTTATTTGATATGGTAATAAATAAACATAAGGAAAGTTTAATATTAAATCAATCTTTCCTTAAATGTAATTAATTTACTTATCAAATAATATCTAGGATTGTAGATAAATAATCTGTATAAGCTGCAATATGGAAACTAAAGATTGTCTTGATTTGGGTGTTAAAACCTTAAAATCTAGGGTCATAAAATTTCGTTGAAAATCCGTACCAACCAGTTGGTCAAGACTGACTGCATGCTTGGATAACATCCTATTTCTCATATTTTTAGCACTTGTCATTGACATTTGAAAATTAATTTATATTAAGCAAGCAAATAAAAAATAATATTTAAAATATATTTTTCTATCAAAATCAAAGTTTTATATGACAGAAAATGTGTTTGATCTATTTTCTAGGTGTACAACGGTGGGAGAAAGTTCAAAATATTACATTTATTGATAAGCCAAGTATGTCCAATAGATTCTTACCAAGAAATATTCAAAGTGAAATTTACGGATTTTGATGCATTATATTTTAGTAGTATTCTTATTTGTCTTCCTTATTCTGAGTGGACTTCTTTCATTCATGTGGAAGACTGTTGAAATTTATGGAATAATTATTTATGGGGAAATTGTAGCTAGATCCCAAACCATTCAAATTGTTGTATAATATACTCAAACCTTTTATTTTTGCACCCACATTCCCAAACCTTTCATCTTGATTGCAATTAGAAGACATATGGATTGGAATCCGTTCATTCTTCCGTTAGTTGACCAAAAAATTAAATTTTTGACTCATTCTTACCAATTAAGTGAAGGGTACAATGATTAGATCATTATTTCTACTTTTAAAATAAAAATGGTTGTTATACCTGTACTATGCCACAAATTGAACACGAGGGAGCACTGTACGCCATTCGCTTTCATAATATATTCACAAGAAACCTGCGTTTCCGAAGATGATCCCACGTAAATTGCTTGTCCCCTTAGAGGCTTCCTCTCTGAACCTGAATATGGTGACTTTTATGTTATTTTGTTAATGTTTTTTAATTTCATTGATCGAAGTTGCATAAATTGCACAATCTTTGGGCGCGAAGCACGTGCATTTAATATGGTCATTATTTTCTTGTACATAGATGTTGTATTTCAATTTTGTTTTGACTATTATCGCTGCAACATTATACTATGGTTCGGGTATTTTATCTTTATTTCATCTGACAGTCGTATGATGTGCTAATGTTAATCTTATGAATTTTCATGTGATTCTTCATATTTTGATTGTAGTTGTAACCTTTTTTAATTTTTTAGGGAAGAGTTCTAGACATTTCACAATATGGCTACACCATGGTAGAATATTCTGTGTACAGATGCAAAATTTTGTGTAAGAACATAGTAAGATAAACTATCTATACTATAGCGGTCCTGATTTGTTTAATAGATTTCCAGTGAACAATGCCATGAATATGATGGGATCTTTTGAGCAGTTGGGGTATCTTTATAAGGTTGAAAAGAAGAGATTGATTTCATGAATTTGATTACGTAAATTGGTCAGATCTATATTGTTTGCATGTAGTAGAATTGTTGGAATTTCCATGGAAAGATAAATTACCTTCTAAAATTTGTGTCGTTGATCTTTAAACAGTGTGAGTTTGGATAGTATGAATATGACATGCGAACCAGTCAAGAAAAAGAATGCTGATAAAAAGGAAATAGATCAGAACTGGCTATAGAGGTGTTTGATGAAAATTTGGAAAGTAATGACATCTATATCGTTGATGAACCTGAGAGTGAATATGATGAAGAAGATTTATCTTGGGTGAACATCAAACTGTGGCAGGGGATTAGAATAATGGTGAACAAACGGTTGAACACAGAGAAGCGGAAATTAAGGGAGAAACACAAGCACCACATGAGGTTTCAAATGAAGATGCTGAGGTTGAAAAATCTTCAACTGCTGATGTTACAAATGTTGAGACAGGAGGTTATTGAGGCAGTTGCTGAGGTTGAAACAACTTCAACTGCCGATGTTACAATGTTGAGGCAGAAAAGGCTACTGAAGCAGGGACACAGCAAAAAATGTGAATGAGGAGAGTGTGTTAGAGGATTTCACTGATCATGAGTATGGGCAGGATGAGGAACAAAATGATGCTGAAGATGAAGGCATATGTTTTAAGCTGGGTAAGGTGTCTGATATTTGAATGGATAATACAAGCAGTCAAGAACAAAATAAAGCAAATAATGATGAAGATGCTGGAACAGATTACGGGAATTCAGATGATCTAAGAAGTATGCTTAGCGATGAGCAAAAAGAAACATCAAGTTCCATGAAAAAAATGAGATTTGGTCCAATACTGCAACATATAATGATGTTCCCAAATTTAAAATTGGTATTATAACCTAATCGGTTAAGCTTCGCTGTTTGCAAATTATAACTGGTGTCCCAAAACTCTTCACTTTGGAACCCTAGTTGAAACTTCCATTTTCTCTTTCATAATTCATATATGAAGCTATCTAACATTCTCTTTTTAACATGCATGAAGTTTGATAATATGAAGGCTTTGAGGGCTGCAATTGTTCAATATTCAGTAAAGATTGTTTGGGAAATCAATTAAGTAAAGAATGATGAAAATGAGTAAGGTTAAGATGCCAGGAAAACTGTCCATGGGAATTGTATGTTTATGAGCAGCTAGGTAAAAGTTTAAGAATAAATACATTCAGGAAGGAACTTACATGCAATATGGTATGGCAGAATAGAACAATTCATGCTCGGTATTTGCCCAAGAATGTGTTTGTATAACATAAATGGAATGAGGTGGGGTGTAGACTTGATGAAGCAATAATGTGCTTGTAGAAAATGCCAGTTAATTGGAATACCATGTCCACATGCAATTGCAGGAATGATGTCCAGGAACATTGACATATAGGACTAAGTTGATCACTATCACCAAAAAGTAGCAGTACCTTATTTGAGGTCTGATGAGCGTGTTTCACTCATCATATTAATGCTACTTATTCTTAATAATTTGTTTGATTATTAGAGTTTTAGAACATTTTGATTTGTGTTTTCGTATTATTTTATTTGTTAGGTAAATTAATGTGAATGATATAAGACTTGTAGAAAAGAGTGATGTAAGCATGAATCAAGGAGAAATTGATGTTGATTTGGTGAAACTTGATGATTGGAAGTTAAATTGAAAGAAAGAAGTGAATAATGGCATAAAAGGACAAAATACAAAGTTTGTAACTAAGTTACACATTCAAGTTGTGTCGAACCTCACAATGAACATTCAAGAATGTTAAGGGTCAACCAGATGCAATTAGAAGTAAAAATGAGTGAATATGATCAAAATATTTTCACATATAAATTTTCAACCGCACAAATATGTTCCAAATTTTTAGCCAGAGATTGGGATCCATTTTTGACATTGTAAACATTTGAATTAGAAACAAGCTATTTTTAGTAAAGTTGTATCAATTTGAATTATCTTTCCAACGCATGTTGAATTGCTTCAATCGAATATCAGGAGAAAACGTTATAATAAAAATAATGAAGGATGCCTAGTGCTTATTTTTTATGCGAAAATGGGCGCCACAATGCCACCTTGGTGGCATCGCCAACATACTGGGTGCCCTAGCGCCCAGTCACGGGGAGAATAGATAAATCATAGTGCCGAGGCGCCCCGATCATGGCACCGGGGCACTACTGGATGACTAGGGTATTTTATTTTCGTTAGACTTCTTTTCAAGCCCAATTCGGCTCCAATTTCTCTTGGGCTTTCAAGATGTTATAGATACTAATTAAAATGCTCTTTTACAACTACAATTCATCAAGGTAAGAGCAATAAATCAATCAAGACATCAAGAAGAAGACTGAATCAACTCCAAAATCAGCTTTTCTTTCTTTTCTTCTCTTTATTTTTTTTTTAATTCTCAATTCTTTCAATTAATTGAATGATTTGAGACTTTAAATTTTGACAATCGAGATAGGAAAATTTAGGCATGATCTTAAAATAATATAACTTAAGAAATTTTAGGTTTCGAGAGAAAGTATAGAATGTTTCAAGCATGTTCCATATAAGAACCATGAACTTGATAATTTTAAAATTTTAATTGGGAATAGAGATATTGGAATTGAAATATATGAATAGTTTCGATTGAGACTTCAAGATGTTATATTTATATCAATTAAGAGACCCTTTTACAACTACAATTCATTGAGACAAGAGCAAGAAATTAATCAAGAGATCAAAATGAACATCAAGAAGAATATCGAATCAACTCCAAAATCAGTTTTTTCTTTCTTTTCTATACGTTGTTGATTATGAAATTTATAGATTCTCTTTCATATATCATGAACTAAACTTCTAATCCAGGGTTTGATGTAACCAACTTGAAATTATGATTTAATTTAATTTAGTTATTTCATTAAAAATTTTCATTCTGTTTGTTTGTGTTGTTTATTCTCCATGCTTTCGATTTATTGGCCACCAATTGAATGATTTGATGCTTTAAATTTTGGTACTCGGGAGAGGGAAATTTATGTGTTATCTTATAATAATACAACCTAGAAATTATAGATTTCGAGATAATGTATAGAATCTTTGAAGCATGTTCCACATGAAGTTGATAATTTCTAAATTTTAATTTGGAATAGAGATATTGGAATTGAAATATAGGAATGCTTATATTCGGCACTCGACAAAGGGGGTAGAATTAAATTAAGGTTATTGCTTATAAAGTTTGAAAAATTGATTAGAAATAATTATATAATTGAGAATCATATTTGATAGTTAGATAAAAGCATAATCCTATGATTTCTCACATTGACAAATTCTTAAAACTTGCATTTGTTTGTTGAATTTGTCACCATGTTCACAATTCGATTAGTTAATAACATTGATACTAAAGTTCAATTTTCTAGATAAAACTCTTGTTTGAGCCCAATTTAACAAAAAATCATTTTTTTCAAAATTTATTTTCAACTACACATTCTATAATAAAATAATATTTCACGTAAATCAATTTTTTCATTTTTAACCATACATTTTTCAAAAATCACTATTTGAAAAGCCTCCATAGAAGAAATTTCAAAGGAAAAAAGGTACAAGGTCTTGAGTAACGTAAACAAGGTTTTTTATTCTTTTTTTTTTATAGTCAAATAAGTTTAATTTGTTTAGTAGTTAGTATTTGCCATATAAAAATTCTTGTACTCAGAAATTTGTTGGATGTTAATGAAGTTTTTTGGTATTAAACATCATGTATTGCTGAATTCTGAATTTTATTTATTTATTTATTTTTATAATTGCTCGTGTAGAATAATTTGGTCTCAGTATGTACTAAGAATATAAATAAAAAGATAGGACCTACATAACAATATATAAACAAGGTTTGGGACCTTTGTTGTATTTATTTTTAAAGGTTTGGAACTACAATTGGAAATACTTACAAAAGGTTTAGGACGATATCTGAATTACTCATAAAAGGTTTGGACCTCTGCTGTACCACTTACAAAATGTTTGGGCCTGTACTGCACTTTGTATTTAGAAACAACATTTGAGCATAATGTAAAACATAGTAAACTAAGAATGCACTTCATTAATACAAGATAATTGACATTAAAGCCTCCAACACATCATTAGAGAAGTCAAAACCAACATTCTACACAAATATAGTTACAGATTCATTTTACACAGATCAACGCCGTACATAGATCTCTCTACGGATACATTTTACAATAATTCCTATCACAAATCCGAACATCCAAGTTTTCCATATACTAGTTCTTAGTGAACGGAGGATCCTGATTTCAACTTGCTCAAAGAAAAGCAAGAATAAGTTCCCTCAATGTTTCGCACAATGGGGTTTATAATGAACAAATAAGTTAATTCTATCCATATTTTGATTATATGGGCAAGTGAGAAATCGTCTTCCACGGTTAAATTTCATCCACGAGGTCTTCATCTGCTGTGACCTTTCTTCATCTACAGACATTCATTTTCATGGTTGTGCTCATAGGTGAGAAATTTTTAATGGTGGAGAGAGAGAGAGAGGGTTTTTTTTTCAAATGAGAGAAACCAACAGTATACTTTTGGAGAGAAGTGAGAATAATGATGTGACCATTTTACCGTTTAGTTAGAATGAGTCAAAATTTTAATTTTTTCTTAACCAACGGAAGAGTGGTCGGATTCCATCCAGGGGCGGACACAGACTTTTGAAGCTAGGGAGGGTACAAGTAAACTTTCACAAATTGAAGAAAAAATTAAAGTAAGA
>CAIGRP010116729.1:0-24752 GCA_903798385.1 Fraxinus cuspidata
GTATAATATTTGGAGTTAAATTTATTAGAGTTTTTAAATTCATAAATTTTTAAGGACTCAATTGAACTTTCTATATTCTTATATAAGCTTTGATTGCAATTTCTACATAAGACGGTATTATAGGAAAGTCTATTTGTCAAAACTTATTTAAATAAAGAATTTTAATTCGGGTCTATCTACACAAATTCTTTCATTATTTGAGCTATCTCAACTCATTTCCCAACGATTTAGCCCCTTTCTTGAGAGAAATCGAGAAGCACCTCCATTTTTGGCTTCTCTCGCTGCTTTGGCTACTGATTGTTGGTTCCTTTGTTAAACTTACCTTTTTTCTCTCCTTGCCGGCATCTTGGTCGGCGACTTGCCTACCGGTTTCTACCCCCTGCTGTTCGGTTTTCCCCTGCTTCTTTGCCGTCTTTCGCCGCCTCCGTGTGCGGCGATCTCTGCATGATTCCATCCGGAGCTTTGAATCAGATTCTTGGACTTTTCTAGTGGAGCTACCTTATGTGTTTTGGACCATTGATTCGAGCCCTGTTCAATCCACTTTTAGAGCCAATCTTTGTGAAATCGAAACAGAAATGTTTATATTCATTCACAGCATTTTGATTCCATCGGTATTAATTGATTTGGAACTTACTTTTTGTTTGTTTGATCAATTGAATGTTGTATTTAACTCCACAAACTAGTACGAGATCCTTCAGTGGCTCGATTGGTTGCTGATTTTCGACCTTCTTGGTTGATAATTGGAATTGCTGTGATTGAGGCGTGTAATTGAGGCGTAGGTCTGCTGATTTTGCATAAAGACTCGAGTCCTTAAAATAAAAATTCGTCTCTCATTGTTACGGACCACAGACAGATTCGTTCGGTAAATTTGCTGAAACTTTTATTTTTTTTAACTGCAGTAGCAGGTAATCGTGTAGGTTGCCAGATGCTAGTATTTTAGAACTATATTGTCTAAATTGTGATATTATCATTTTTGTGGTTATATTGTTTGTTGTTTAATTTCCGTATTGTTGTTGAGTTATTTGTGTTTAGAATTATTACCTTTGACGTTACCTGTTGGAAAATTCTCGAGATTGAGGTAAATATCTCCCGAAAATCTTAGGAATTTAGACAGGTGTATAACCGACATTTTTGTGTGGTTGTCTCTGTGAAAGTTCCTTACATGCTGCATGTCTTATTTGTTAAGGCGTATGTCCATCATTTTGACTTGGACGTCTTTAACGATAAATGTGATTTTTTTTTTATTTGGCAACAAAAGATGAAATGAACTTTAGTAAATAAAAATTTTCAAAAGCCATTGATAATTCTTTTGCTACAATTGTGACTGAGGATCAGAAAAATGAGTTTGACAAACATGTTTATATCTCCATTATCTTGCACTTATCTGATTCTGTTTTGGGAAAAGTTGGCAAACATGTACTACCGAAAAACTTTGGAAAAAGCTTGATGAGTTTTATTTGACTCAATCCATGCCCAATAAACTTCTTTACTTGAAAGTTTTTTCCGTTTCAAAATTGATCCATGTTCGCTAAGAAAGTTCAAATTACAAGTCCACGGGTCTCGTTCAAGTAATAAAATGAATTTTTTAAGTCTGGATTGTCGATTCCTCGAGAAATGTTTACTATCGATTACACAATTTTAATCAATTTAATTCTAATAATAAAAAGAAATACACGATTAAATTATGATTTTGAAAATGAGAAAATGACTAAAAACTATAAGAAAATAACAAAACATAAAAATCTTGGAAACTTCGGAGGAAAACGTGCTAATTAATAAATACCTACTTAATTTATCCACAAGCTAATTAATAAATTACTCATTTACGATGTTAGATTCGATTTTTCAATTTTAGTTAATTATCTCTCGCTCTAACAAAATTAACTCTAATTCATTGGTTTAACCTATTATATCTTTATGTCGATTAAAATCAAACAACCGCATTAAATCTTTATGAAAATAGCTCAATGGATCACTTAGGGTTAATGGTATATCTCTATCCTCTATACAAACTTAGGATTTCCTCTATTTAATCTAAAATGTACAATCTTCTCTAGAACGATGTACAAGTCATCAAACATAATCATCCAGTGGCCATTTAAATGGAAAGTTAGTCTCAACAATACTAGCTCAATTAAAGAAATACTTACGAACACGAAATCACACAACTAACTCAAGATTGAAAATGAAAGGAAATTAATGTTATTGAAATATAATTAATTATGACGAAAAATCTAATTAAGGGATTGTGTGGTCTTTTGATAAAAAAAAATGTTGAAATATCTAGTTGAAAATTTCTTAAAAATTGTGATTCCATAAAATATGTGATTGAAATTGAAAATCAACAAATTGATAAAAATTCTACTAAAATTTTATCAAAGAAGCACTAAATCTCATACATGATCATTAGACTAGAGAAATCAGTTTATAAAACACTACGGTCAAAACTTTATTAAAGTATCTGACTTTATTGATAGACTAGGATCCCGTTTCATTAACTACATGATAACTTGAATTATTGTGAAAATATATAAATTTAATTCACATAAATATTGTAATGTAATTAATTGGACATATATTCAAATATATGTGTGCATGAATACTTCTATTTTTAATATCCACAGAACAATAACATACATAAATGTATGTTAGCATATTTCAACAATGCATTCGCGAGCGTTATCTAAAGAATAACTATACACTTGTGCGAACCCCTATCTCGATCCAATATGATACGAGAAGAATCAATAAGGAAAAACAAACAACAACCAAAACATGACACTATAATAACGTTATAGCTTCACCGAGTAATTTTTTACCTTTGATGTCAATATCGTCATTGCTGAAAATTATCGTTGATCAATGTTTTTGGATGAATAATCAAATGATATTCTTGAAGTCAATGCGGCATAATTTGATTTTCATTCACGAATGGACTTGCAACCCGTTATCACCAGTGATAACCATCGTCGACAATCACCAATGGATATTACCATAAGTGAATATTATAGAATCACAAATATTGCATAATGATTTAAACAGAATTATGGACAATAAATATCATCATTTAATCATTTATCCTTGACAATCACCGAAAACACTTGATAATAAACAAGGAAGTTGTAAGTGATATTATCGACATATTAGTTATTTCTTAAACAGGTAATTTTTGATAAATCGTAAGTATTCCATTTCAAATTATTAAAATAGGTTAGACGAAGCCAAAAAAATCATGCTTCAGTTAGTTTAGATGAAGAAAAATCGGACAAACATACAATTACGTATTATTTGTTTCATTAACTCATGTAAGACATCAATGTCAATAGGGGTGGACTTGAGTTGGGTCGGCTTCTTCCCCAACTCAAACTCAACTCAACATGGTCGGTTTAAACCTAACACAATCCAAACCGATCAAATTTGGGTCAGTTTGGGTTTGGTTGGTCAATTTGGGCTTTGACTCAATAAAAAGTTGAATTCAATTACTTTTTGTTGAATTTAGACAGTTTTTCAAAGTTTGAAATTATTTGAAAACCTTCATTATTTTTTAACACCTATAAGGAACTCTTTCCGAAAAATAATGTATAAAAAAGTTTAATATTATGACGTATTTTCTTTTTTACAATTTTTGGGATTCATTCATTTCATCATCACGTTCTTAATTTTTATTTTATGGGTAAATAACTTTGCATTTGTGCATGGTATTGATATCAATCAGTTTATGTAAAAAAAAAAAATGGGACGTTTATAAATTGTAAATCCTTGTCTTATCTTCACCATTGTGTCTATTTAATTTTTTTTATTTTAAATATTAATTTTTTTTTTTAATTTATCGGGTTGGGTTAACTTCAATTTTAATTCATACCCCAAAACCCAACCCAACCCAATTAAACTTGGTTTGGGTTGGGTTGGATTTTACCCAACTCTAATTGTCATTAAATGTAATACATTCACTTTACTATGAAGATGAGGATTCATGTTCTAGACTCGATTCGTGAATTGAAAATACTTACCGTGACTTTGGTGAAGTTCATGCATATTTTATGTATATAAATCATTACAAAAACTTCGTGGGGGTATACCTCACATAGCTCCACCCATGTTTGAGACTCCAGCCTTTCGCGAAAGAAGTAATGAAAATTAACCCTATGACGAAAAAGAGTCGTACAATCTCTTGTATGCTTGTAATTGAATTTAGTCTTACCATCGTGAGAATGTGGCCGAAAGCTATGGCTAAAGAACGTTCTTGGACATTATAGATTAAGGGCACTGCAAAGATGCGACTTAAAAAAGAATATCAAAGCCTATAAGGAAAAAAAAATCACTACTCTAGTCAATATTTCACAAAAATGAGACCATTAACAATTTTAAAGGAAATCTTTTACAGAATTACTCTATTATTTCATTAAAAAGGAAAAACGCAACGAAAGTCAAACAACAAAAATCTACTATAAGAATATTGGAGGACACCTCGAAGAGTATAACCTTTAAAACAATGTATCGTTAAAAAAATAAATAAATAAAAAATTTAGTATAATAATTAATAGAGGAAAAAACAAAAAGATAATCAAATTATGACACTACAAATAAACAGGGGATCATCGACAAATTTTTTCACTGCTGATGGTTGCATTTTCACTAGTGAAAATTATTATCTACTAAAATTTAAAAGGTATTTTCGAAGTCGCTGAAAATAACAATGAATATAGATTTAGTTATCATCGATGGCTTCTCAGTGATTCCATGTTGCTTAAATGAATCTAATAATCCATTCTCATTTTCATAACATGTATTTAACAATGTCAAAGAAAAATCATACATCCAATAGCTTGTGATTGACTTTCCATTTGATTGTTTAGGCTGCAAAAGATGAAGAACTTTTCTATGGAAAGAACTACTCTCTACCCCTTCAACTCTAGAAACCGATAATCCTCCAGAAGATCAAGAGGCAAAAGGTCACATGTATATATAGAACTCAATGGGCCAATTCTATATTAAATGGAATGAGAGTAGGGGCCTCCATATGTGTTTATTAAAAAAATTGCCCATCCCATTATGGGCCCAATGACCAAAATGTCAATTGTAGTCCATTTAGTAGAAATACAATACAACAATCTCTCACTTGGACAGCATTACATTTGATCACAACATAAACACAAACCAAGCATCCCAAAACTAAAAGACATTGTTCAAAATGTGCATTCAAGTTTAAGCCAGTGAATGATATACCGACATGATATTCACACATGAACAATACTTGAAATCATGTAACACATACCAATGAGATGCAAAAGCAGTATGGAAAAGATCAAAAGAGTGATAAACGCCTATTTCCATAAGAAGCCCTAGAGACAAAACCGAATGTCTTTAACACGATAAGCTTTGTCCAAAATGCAGTTGTAACATATAGTCTAATGACTATACCGATAGGATATATGACACCAAACGTATACTCACAATCGCCAGACTCAAGCATAGACAAAAAAAATATATTGTCTCTTATAGGTAATATGTCTTGTCTATAATGTGTGTGATTCAGGCATGAGACTAACCAAAATGTCTCCATATATATAAGCATTGCCTTGTCCAAAATGTGCGTGACTCAAGCATGAGACTAACAAAATGTCTCAATATATATAAGTATTGCCTTGTCCAAAATGTGCATAACTCAGGCACGAGACTATCCAAAATGTCTTAATAAATATACAAGCATAGCCTTGTCTTGTGCGTGACTCAGACACGAGACTAACCAAAATATCTCAATACATAAAGTACGCCTAGTCCAAAATGCGTGCGACTCAGGCATACATTGACATTACTATATTTAAAAGAAAAAACAAAATACGAGCATATATATTAAACTAGAAATGATTACAGAACTCCCACTAATTAAATACAACATAAGACTCTAACAATCCCAAATGAGTCACATGCTCTTGAAACAATTTTGGAGCTAAACCTTTAGTTAGTGGGTCAGCTAACATATGATCTGTCGAAATATACAGAATTTAAATATAAGACTCAATTATTTTCTCTCTTACAAACACTTAATATCAATATACTTGGAGCGCGAAGAGATTAGGAGTGTTTCGAGAGAAAGCAACTGTTTCAGAATTGTTACAAAATATCTTCAGCTGCCTCGAAATGGTGATCACAATACCTAATCCCAAAATAAAGTTCCATAACCATAACAAGCCACATACTTTGCCTCCATTGTAGAGGAAGCTACAAGTGTCTGTTTGACACTTTCCCAAGAAACAGCTTCTCTCGCCATCATAAAACATAAAGAAGTAGATTTTCTACCATCTAAACAACCTACAAAATCGGCATCAGAATATCCAACTATATCAAGAATGTCAGATCGTCAATATGTAAGCATTAGATCATTAGTGCCTTACAAGTATCTAAGTACTTTCTTTGCAGCCTTCCAGTGAGCAAAACCAGGATCACTCAAGTATCTCCCAAGTACATCGATAACATAAGCAATATCATGTCGTGTTCATACTTGAGCATACATCAAACTGCCCACAACTGAAGAATATGAAATTGTTTGCATTTAAGTCCTCTCATTATCGTCCTTAGGGCATTGAGACTTAGAAAATTTATCACTTTTCACAATAGGAGCTTTTCCAGGTGAACAAGAATGTATATTAAACCTACTCAAAACTCGATCAAAGTAAGTTTTTTGTGACAATCCAAGAACGCCTCTAGATCTCTCACGAAAAATCTGAATTCCAAAACTTAATAGTCCTCACCAAGATCCTTCATATCAAAATGAGATGACAACATGCACTTGGTCTTAAGCAAAAGCTTAATGTCATTTGCAGCGAGAAATATATCATCATACAGAACAAGAAAAATATACTTACTCCCAGTGACCCTCAAGTATATGCATTGATAAACAACATTCTCCTTGAAACCAAAAGAGGCGACAATCTCATCAAATTTTAGGTACCATTGTCTTAATGCCTATTTAAGCCCATAAATAGACTTCTTAAGCATACCATATGTTCATTTCTATCTACTTGGAAATCATGTGGTTGCATCATGTACGCATCCTCAAATAAATCTCCATTAAGAAAAGTTGTATTGTCATCCATTTGATGCAACTCGAGATCAAAATGAGCCACCAATGCCATAATAATCAGAAAAGAATCCTTGGTAGAAATAGGCGAGAAAGTATCCTTACAATTAATGCATTCTCTTTGATTAAATCCCTTAGCAACAAGCCTAGCTTTATACATTTCTACTTGACCTTTGGAATTAAACTTGGTCTTGAAAATCCACTTTCAGCCAATTGGCCTATAGCCACGAGGTAGTTCAACTAAGTCCCATACTTCGTTTCGACACATTGATGCCATTTCATCATGCATAGCATCCATCCAAAGTGAAAATTTAGGACTATCAATTGCCTCCTTAAAAGATGTTGGATCAAGAGTCGTACCAACATCAAACTCATGCTCCTGTAAATAAACAATGTAATCATAAAAAATTGTTGGTCTACGAATTCTTTGTGTTCTCCTCAAAACAATGTCATCAGTCCCCATATCAACATCAACCTCAGTGCCAGCGACATGTCTTGGACAATAGTATTGGATCCCTCTGTTAATGGTGGTGCTGCCACTGATGGAGAAGTAACCTGAACATGTATTACAACAAGCTCCTCCCTAAACTCAACTTCATGTGGTGTAAAACTCCCACTGTCTCTAACATACTCGAAAAAAATGGCTCGATCAAATTCAATAATTCTAGTAACATTAGAAGGGCAATAGAATCTAGAGCCTCTTGATCCCACACAATAGCCAACAAAATATCAAGTGATGGTCTTAGGATCAAGTTTCTTCTGCAGAGGATTATAAGGCTTTATTTTTGCTTTATAGCCCTAAACACGAAAATGACGCAAACTAGGCCTTTTACTTGACCATAACTCATAAGGTGTTTTAGGAACCGACTTGCTTGGTACTTGATTCAGAATGTAAGCAGCAGTTTTCAAAGCCTCACCCCACAAAAAAATCAAGCAAAGTAGGATGACTAAGCATACACTGCACCATATTCATAAGAGTAAGATTTCTTCTTTCTGCAATACCATTCAGTTCAAGAGTTCCAGGCATTGTGTACTGAGCCTCAATACCACGTGCCTCAAGAAAACTAACAAAATGTCCAGGATTTCTACCAGTTTCATCATATCTCCCATAAAACTCACCTCTTCTATCCGATCTTACTGCTTTGATTTTCTTATTTTTCTAGAGTTCATCGACAGCCTTGAAAGCCTTAAAAGCTTCCAATGAATCTGATTTTTTTCTCGAATGAACTCAATGTATCTTTTGTTCTCTGGTTCTTACTGGAAGCTTCCATTTGATACAAGCAACACAAGTTTCAAAATCAGAAAAATCCAAATCACCCAATATACCATCTTTAGTCAACCTTTTCATTCTTTCTTTAGAAATATGACCCAATCTTTTATGCCACAACATGGAAGAGTTTTCATTGGATCTAGTACATTTAGAACCAACTATAGCATTCACAACAGATATACTAGAAGAAGCAGAATCTAAAGTAGGAAACAAATTAATTCTATACAAACCATCATATAATTTAGCAATACCAACCCCAACAGAATTATAAAAGATTGTAGCATGTCCATTTCCAAAATGAAAACCATATCCACATTTATCCAAAACATAAACAAAGATAAGATTTTTCCTTATAAAAGGTATAAAAGCAATATCAGACAAATTCAAAACATACTTAGAAATCAAAATAAGTTTGACTGTTCCAATATGTTCAACTTTAACCTTCACTCCTTTGCCCATATTTACTATTGACTCTGTATTAATTGGTCTTCTGAGGTTCTTTAATTCCTACAAGGAATTTGTAGTGAGAATAGTTGCACCAGTATCAAGCCACCAAGTATCAAAACGCACATCAACTAGATTAGACTCAAAACACACTAGTAGCGAATGTGTACCTTTCTTGTCTAACCAAGCCTTAAACTTCTTACAATCAACTTTCTCATGCCCAAAAATATGACAGAAGAAACCTTCCTTCTTATGCTTATCTGGAATACTCACAGTAGCATGCTGAGAAGGTCTCCCAGATTTCTTCATCTTACTGGAGTTGTTACTATTACCTTTGAAAAATTTCTTATTCCCTTTATCAGCAGTTAGAAAGCAGCATGAGACTTGGCTTTTTTCATCATCGCTTCTTCTTGAGTTACAATAGCAGTCATTTCACTCAAGTTCTATTCTTCTTTCTAAGCATTATAAGTAGTCTTGAGTGCATCAAACCGAGGTCGCAAGGATTCAAGTACTTGTTGTACAAGAAAACTATCTGCTAACTCAACTTTCATTCCTTTTGAACTTGTTAAAGAAGTGAGTAAGCTTCATAATGTGCTCTCTAACTCTACTAACCCCGTCATAGGTTGTGGTAGTAAGAAGTTTCAACAAAGTTCCCTTTTATGCTTTGTCAAACTGAGTAAATTTCTTCCCAACAGCCTCAAGATACTCTTTGGCATTATCTGTATCAGATATGCTCAACCTGATAGACTTGTCAATAGTATACTTCATGATCATAAGACAAGTCCTATTAGAATGTACCCACTGCTCATAAAGAGTCTTTTCAGTTGTAGTACTTTCACTAGTGGATTCGGCAGGTGCATCAACCTTCAAAGCCAAATCCAAATTCATTATTGCCAAATTAATGGTAAGAGACTCATGCCAATCCTCATAATTGGTTCATGTTAGACTTTTGATGGTAGAAAAAGAGAGAGAGAGACATAGCTGCATTGCCATAAGCTGAGGAGAATACAATAAAAACTTATCGAACATATAGAATGATAAATGTTCTCCCATAAATGTATCCAATAGGCAACTTTATGTCCATGCTAGAGTTTTATTTAAAATAAACTCTTACGCACTATGCTAGAGCCCAAGACACACAAAATGCTCTTATGCATGACAAAATAAAATAATTAAATACAAGGACTTAAGATGACCCACTACCAAAAGGATAGAATTAGGCCACCAAGTACCAATCACTTAACTATTATCTATGTCGTCCTAAGCATCCTAACAAATAATGATTTACAGACATGGCAAATTCACTATTCGTATGGATCTTAGTATAATGTCATTAAGCAGAAGCATGAACAATATAACAATCCCGATAATTTATCATGCCTTGTCCCACGAGAGGTGAGTACATAGCCATTCCAGATATCACAACAAAGTGATAAAATCCACAGGAACAAAATATTTATTCTACTCAACAGATATTATCCATTTCTTTTCTTTAATTAACAAACATGGAGCAATATCACAAAATTCATAAACACATAAAGAAAAAAAATTTCTATATAAGATATCAGTCAACCATTAACCAATATCATAAACCCAAACCAATGCTTAAAGCTTAAACAATACCCAATGAAATATCAAACGATTAAATGGGTACAAATTGTTAAAAAAAGGTATAGAACTCAATGGGCCAATTCTATATTAAATGGGATGCGGGTAGGGGCCTCCATATGTGTTTATTAAAAAATGGCCCATCCCATTATGGGCCCAATGACTAAAATGTCAATGCTAGTCCATTTAGTAGAAATACAATACAACAATAGGTATCAATACAACATTCCAACGATGAGCTATTTTTAAGTGTGAATATTTAGGAATTCTCTAATCTATTATTCATGTTGTGTTTTTTTATCCTTAAATTTTTTTTAAATGAAACACCTTGATACTATACTTCTGTTTCACTCTTGGTCTATCCAAAATATACCCTTTAAGCAGTGGTAGATACAGCAGGTTGAAGCCAGGGAGGTCTTGGCCCCAGAAATTTAAGAAAAATGTACATGTCTTTTTGTTATTTTTACTTTTTCTTTTAGCCCTGTATGGATTACATATAAATTATAATTCATTTTTCTCTCTCTTCTTATAAATCATACATTTTTTCAATAAAATAATATTACATGTAAACCAAAATTTTTTATTCTTTTTTAATCATTGTTCTAAAAAATTACTATTTCAAATACATTTTCTTCGAAATTCAATTATAATGGAGCTCAAACAGAAGCTTAATATTATCATATTTTTTGTTTGAAATTTTTTTTCCATAGTTAAAGTAGGCTCCACTAAATCCGGGTAGGTCGGACTTCATCAACACCTTCAAGCGGCATGTAAAGGAAAAGTGTCTTGTTTTCTAGAATGAAGTTACAAACCTCTTTTTCCACTCTAGTTTTTGCTTATTTCCCTCCATCTCCCTTCTGCGTCCTCCATCCCTTCATCGTCGTTGAGTTCACATCCCGCTACTTTTCCTTCTCTCAATCTTCCCTTCCATTGATAATGCACAAATAAAGAAATTTAACGGTCGATGTTGACACCCTACCCTACAATTTTCGTCGAGTACTAGACTCATAAGAGTAATTTCATATTGTGTAGCATTCGATTCGAGGAAGAAGGACCCAACTATTGAGCATGTCAACGCTCCACTACAAATGATTTGATGGTCAATAGTATAGATAGACTTTATCGTCACATCATAATGTCCAAACTATCAAGTTCACAAAAACTCGCTACGAAGCCATGACAAAGACTCCATGATAATCCATCAAACTCAACGTTTAAACATGTATCACTTGAAGTGAGTGTATGGAAGGAAAATATTTAACACGTGTCACCTTCTTATTGAGCGAGGTGTTCGATTTTGTCATCTTGTGGACCTGCCTATAAATTGTTATTACTCAAAGTTTTAAATTTCGATTTCAAAATTAAGATTTATAAGTTTTTGTTTCAAAATTCAGATGATAATTACAATTTTACATATTAATAATTATATTAAAAAATTAAATATACATATTCATCCTACATAACTCATACCTAACCACCCAAACCAAAACCCTAATCATTTTCATCATCTTCATTTTCTCTCTTCTCTCTCTATCCTACCTTCTCTAATCTTTCTAGTTGTCGTTGAAAAGCGTCGCCACCACCACACTGTCGACACCACCACCGACGGAATCACGCTCAACCACTTCACCATTTCTACCACCACACTCACCAAAAAAATCCCCAAACTATAACTGCATCTATCGACGCCATCATCACCACAAATTCGCCATCCTCACCTCAACCATCAACACTACATCAAACAAATCAAGAGAAACAGAAGAGATGGGGACAAAGGAAAGAGATCGCCACCATGCATGAAGTAGAGGCATCGTGAACTCATCACCACCTACACAATGCAACGACAATGAGGAATAGATCGATGCTGCGCACAAAGCAATGGCGGCGAGGCGCACATCGTCGCCGCGCTTCTTCATTGCTTCGTGCACAACGGTGATGCTGCGTTTGTGGTCGCTCGGCAGTTGTGGCTGTCATCGCTCGACTGACTGTGCCTGTCACCATTGGACGTCGTCTCTCCGTAGCCCGTAGAAGTACGAAGTGAAATGAAGCTGCCACTGGAGGTGCAAAGTGAAATGAAGCTGCCGGGTGGATTTGATAAAAAGTATACAACAAGTATAATAAATAGTTGTGAGAAATGAGCAGCCATGGGTGGTTTTGTGTTGCTATGGTGTGTACGATCTGTTGAAGTGGTGGTCATGGTGATCGTGGCAGTGGTTGGGGGTAAGGATGAGATATTGGTGTTTTTGACCAATAAATAGATTAATTTGTGACCAATAAATAATATGTGACATAAAAATATGATTGTGACTCACAATTTATTAAAATGTAATAGAGAAATTACTTGTGAGCAATTAATTTGATAATTTTTGATCGTTACATAAATTGTGACTTATAAATTTTGTGATTTTGTGATCGGTCAATAAATTGTAACATATAATTTTTTTGATTTATGATCGTGAAATAATTTGTAACCTATAACATTTCTGATTCGTGATTGAGAAATAATTTGTAACTAATTAATTTGATAATTTATGAACAAATAGTAATAAATTATGATTTAAATATATTTAATTCATAAAATATATATTTAATTAATTATTTTATAATTAATAATTTAATTAATATCTGATTTTTGAAATAATAAACCTTATTTCTTGATTTTAAACTATGTCAAACTTAATATCTTAGATATGAAATTTTTCCCCAGCTATAAGTAGGAGCCAATTTTTTCTTCTTGAATATTTTTACTTGCAACTCTTCTTAGAGGAGCCTCCAAACCCATAACATTGTAGCCTGCGCACCCATAACCAAAAAAAAGCCCAAACCACAAGAAGCGGCAGCTGCTTGTCCCTCTCTCGTCCTCATTTCTTTGAGCAAAAGCATTCTCTTATCCATTTATTTAACACTATCTGGTACTCATAAATCTTCTCTCTCATATTTTCTCCACTACTTTTCAGATTTTTCTCTAGCTCAATTGATTTTTGAAACCTGCTCAATTGCCTCATTTGCTGTACAAGCAGAGTGTATTTGTATATGAAGAGCATGCTCACAAGTTCGTATCTCCTTATGTGTAAGTATTTAGACATTTAGGAGAAGGATGTCGTGTCTGCTTCCACAATTTAGGTGCTTGCCGGACACTTTTTTGGTTAACTTCAAATCTCAGAATCATACTGCCACCCACCCCTGTAAGTCTTCCCTGGCTTCCTCCGTATGTTATGTTTTGTAATATGTTTGGCGAAGTAGAGATAGGAGAATTTGCAATTTTTTTATGAACTTGGATTGAAATACGGAATTTGAAATTTGTGGGTTATGGAAAAGTTTCAGTCTTGTCGGTGCTGCATTGATCATGTTTGTGTGTATGCCAGTGTGTTTCCGTGGCTGGGGTGGGGGTGTACAACAGGTGAACTCGATGATAAGATGATTTTTTTTTAGCGTTTATGGTTATTTTTTGGCAAGATTCATTTTGTTTTGTCAATTTGTGCTGGCATTAAACAATCTATCTAGAAAAGCGAGAGCTTATCAAATGGAGATTACCCGTGGCTTTGCATCTGTTGATCATTTATTTTTCTCATTTTAATGCTTCTGTGTTCCTTGATAAGACCAATCCATAGACCATAAAATCCCTTTTATATGGAAATAATCATATGAATTAGGGAATGTTAACGGATAAAATCTCACGTCTAATAAAGATGAAAATATAGACTGATTTGGGTTACTCCTTTTAATAAGGTTGACTTTTTAAGATGAAAATCTCAAGTCTTAACATGATTAACATGTTATCAGAGTACATTAAGTTTTAACGAGCAATTTGATCCGATTAAGACTAAAAAAAAAAAGTTGAGCACACAGATTTCAAGATTTGTTTGCTCAAGCGAGCCACCATCTTGCGGTGACATATTAAAGGACAAAATCCTACATCTAATAAAGATAAAAATATAGACCAGTTTATAAGGGTTTGGGTCACTCCTCTTAATAAAGTTGACCCTTTAAAATTGAATTCAAGTCCTTTTTAAGATGGAACCCCAAGCCTTAACATACTTAACGGGGAAAACGTCTCGAAGATAATTGTATGTATCTTTCTATGACTTTAACAATCGCTAACCCTCATATCCCGTATTCTATTTATGTGTTTTCCCATTGGTTGTAGTCTTGCAGACATTGGAGGAAAGCCTTGTTGATGCCTAAAACATTGGATGGATCTATCGACTGTCAACGTCTTTGCTTTAACCAATCATTCTTATTTTTTCATGAAATACTTCTCGCCCCGAACCTTAGCCATTTCCATAATATCCATAGTTCCAAACAGATTCTTTACCCTTATCCTTCTCACTGTTAGATGCTATCAATGAGTTTCTATTACTGAAAACAAACTATTATGAGGTAAATCAGTATGATAGATTTTAGCTGAATAAGCTCCAACGACTTTTATATTAATGTTCAATTATCAATGCCACAAACTGAAACTGAGTGATTTTCCCAAGACTTCGTGGCAAGAATTTGCTAGAAAAGACCATCTTAAGCATGCAGTTAGTCCGTGTGATTTTTTATATATAAACATATTTATTTGATAAAGTACTTTCTTCTGATACTGGCCGGAGGTCCATTCAACAGAACATCCATAACAATTATTGACATCGTTTCATACTGGGGTGGGGGTAATGTCCCTGAGGAGTGAGGAAGCAGGTCTTTTGCCTTGGATAATTGGCTTTTTGTTTTTGGGGAACATGTAAATGAAACTTAATTGCAGAAAAAGACAATAAGTACAAGCACAATCACAATCACAATCACAACCTCATCTCACCTATCGCCATCATACATGCGCAAACTAACACCAAAGTGCGATAACTAAATAAAACTCTCATTAGACCAAATGGAGAACCTAGATTGAAATTTCTTTAGATGTTGACTGCATAGTTCTTTGATCATTCAAAATCCACTCTCCACATTTTTTCATCACAATAATATGTAGGTTGACTGTTAACTTTACTTGGTACAAGTAAAGATGCCTGACAAACATTTCAGGTTCCTATCATCATTTTGCATTATAGAGCTTATATGTTTTACCTTTAAATTTGTCTGATTTGCCAATGTCCATCTTTAGTGTCACTGTATGTCTCCATGTACTAACATTATCTTTTAATTGCTTTTGTGATTCTGGGTAGGTACTCTTTTAAACCAAATGCATCTTTATCTGTATGAGCTGCCTATTATGTGAATGTCATTGAACAGTACAAAATAATATGAATGGTCATTCTATTTAATTTGACGATCAATATCTGAAAGATTTAAATTATGATCTAAAATTCATTTATTTCTAAATGTAAAGCTGCCCAATATTTAGGACATCCTATTGGTCTAGGGAAGTTCTAATGAAATATGGTGTCCCAATGCACGTAGAATTTGGATCTAATTTTTATCATTGACTCTAATGCAGCAAAAAGTAGAGATCCTATTTATTTTCGGACACAATGTATCTTATCTACGGCAACAACTGCCATTCTTGAGTTAGAGAAGCTACAACTACCATCATTAGAAGGCATTTCCGATTCAGTTCCTGCTGACAGATCCTGGAAACCAACAGGAACAACATCAATGCTTGACTTTGAGAAGCTAAAATTACCCTCTTTTGATGTTCATTCCAGCTCTATTGCTGCAAACAGACCATGGACATATGTTGGAGCAGATGGTCCACCCACTGAGGTGAGAGTTCAACAATGTACATGCTGCCAAAAATGAATGTTTGAAAATGATTCCATTGGGCTTGTATTGATATAACAGAAAGTTTTCAGCAAATTATCTTTAAGTCTTGTAAAAGGAAAAGGCTATTAAATTTTGTTGTTCATACAAAGAATGGGCAATAAGCGTCAGCTGCATGGAAATATGTAAATTTGAGTTTAAATAACATCCAATTCCTTTACTTGTCATCCATAAAGATGGAAGCTGCTTTCTAATTTGTGTGAACTTTAATGGTTGAAATACCTATCTGCATTTCAGAAGAACATTTTAGCATTATCCTTCAGAGTATTCTTTAAAGTGCATCCCAGTAGCCATATTGCAAAAGTATGCTTATTCAGTCAAATCATCAAATTTCCGTACCCACCCCTCTGGATCCCCATATTGGCTTAAGAAAAGAGAAGAAATATAATAGTTTTTTGTGGTTTAGAAAAAAATCTTGGCACTAGCTTTGGTCATTTGATGCTTACTTCATAATTAACTTTAATGTGCATCCAGGCGAATTTTCAAGCAACTTTAGCTACTGAAACTCTTCATACAAGTGACGAGGCTGTTGTAGCTGCAGCTGCAGCTGAAGCACTTGCTTTAGCAAAGGCAGCAGTCAAGGTCGCAAAAGATGCAGCCAAGATGGTCAGTAATCGTACTGCCACATCAGATTGCAGAACTACAGATATCTTACCTGAAGTGGATAATTCATTCTTGGAGAAGAATCAGCTTGCTCATTTTGCAGAAAGAGTGGATGGCAGAGAGTCTAAGGTTACTGAAATAGGGTTGGGCAAAAATGATTCAGCTTCTTACCTCCTTAAGGAAACTGATGTGGAGCCTAGTCATGAAGAACTCGAATTTCTTGAGGCTCAATTGTCCAAGAGTGTAGCTGTGAGATCAAAACGTCAAACAGAGCGAAAAGCCAAAAGAGCTAGAGCAGCAGAGAAGGCGGCAGCTAATATTGTGTCTGTGAAATCTGGTTCTATATCCCGGAAAAAGCGGGTTTTGCAGGATATAGATTATTCTGACCCATTGCGTTACTTAAGAGGAACTACTAGTAGTTCCAGGCTTCTTACAGCAGCCGAAGAACAGAAGTTGTCTGTAGGAATACAGGTGCTTTAAGTTTATAATTGATTTATCCTTCTTTTAATTCTCTTTATGGTTCCTACACATACCACTTTTATCTTCTCATTTAGCAATACATTGTTTTCTATCAGTTAAAAAGGGACCAAATACAACATTGAAATACTTTGCAGTGGGCTGCATTTCTATTTTTGTACTGAGTCAAGCTTTTCGTTCTTTCTTTTCCAATCCTGCATCAAGGGGTACTGGTCTCGACAAAAATAAAGATATTGTTAATTTGGTAAGTGATATTTTGGTGAATAAAGAATGTGCACTGCATCTGACTAGCATATAATACCATCATTTTCAATTTTCCTGATTAATTATTTTCAATAATTAATTTGTCGTACTAATAACTTGTAAAGTTTGGCACCTTGCTGTCTTCTTTCATGTGTGGATTTCCAGTTAGTTCTAGACTTCTAGTTGCTTGCATCTTTATAACTTGTGAAGTCGGGCACCCGATTATCCTCTTTCAGATGTGCATTTTCTTAGTTGTAGCTGTTAATCTTAATTTCTTCAGAGGGGAGGGCTGAGAAAAGGATATTTATACCAATAAATAGTTTTCTTTAAGTTATTTATTGAGGGTCAGGTGCAGCAGTTGAAGTCCATTAATCAAGAGTGCTATTCTGAAGCTCCTGGCAATTATTTAAATGATGAATTTGGGTGAATAAAAAATGTTTTCGTCATTTTGCATGAGTTTATATTCAAAATTACCATATAACTTCTTTTCAGTTTTTAAGATTAAGTCAGTGTATCAACAATTTATCTATCTTGATGACTTTGAAAATTTTGGCACCTTGCTGCTCCTCTTGGATGTGATTTTCTTAGTTATAGCCAGAATTTTAATTTCCTTTCCAAATAATTAAAAAAAGGAACTGAATAAATGGCATACTCGTCAATTCAAAGCTTTCCTGTTATAACACGGAAACATTATATGTCAATATTTCTTTTCCATCTTAGGAAAACAACAAATTTTAACACAGCTTTGGAGGATTTTAATTCAAAAAAATTTGGTTAACTGCTATAAATATGCTTCCAGCATTGATGGAATTCAATTGCCATGCAGCATTCATGTATAGGGCCTATTATTACTTTCTTTAGTACTGGGGGAAACTATTCTTGGTTGTCACTGGCAAATATTAGCCAATATACACTTCAAAAATTACTGGAGATAGAGATCTTGTGCGTTCTGCTTTCTCCTTCTCCCTCATCCCTGTTTGGCTGTTCCACCTCGTGTTGACACTTTCCAAATCTTCTTTTTCAGTTTTTTTTTTTAACTCTAATATATACCCATCATGAATGCAGGACCTATTAAAATTGGAAAGACTCCAGGAGGAGCTCAGAGAACGTTACGGGGACCAGCTTACTTTTGCTCAATGGGCTGCTGCTGCTGGGGTTGATCAGAAAACCTTGAGGGAGCGTTTAAACTATGGTATTCTTTGCAAAGATAAAATGATTAAGAGCAATATACGGCTTGTTATTTCTATTGCAAAAAATTATCAGGGAGTTGGGATGAATCTCCAAGATTTGGTTCAGGTAATCTTCTTCTTCTTTTTTTTTTTTTTTTGGTTGCTTGTGATAATCTGACTTAAGGTGTTTCATGCAAGAAAATCCGTGAAATTGATAGTCTGATGTTTGATTCCTTTCTAACTATATATTCTTAACACTTTTTCCTCAGGAAGGATGCCGAGGCCTTGTGAGAGGTGCAGAGAAATTTGATGCTTCAAAAGGGTTTAAATTCTCCACCTATGCTCACTGGTGGATAAAGCAGGCAGTTCGGAAGTCTCTTTCTGATCAATCCAGGACAATTCGATTGCCGGTAAAATTCCTGCAAAATTAATTTATTTCCAAGTATACTTCATTTTCCATTTTTCTAGTGCTGCAAAGGAAGATGTTACAGAACATTCTCAAAAACACCATCCGTGTTCTGTTGGTTGTTTACAATTTAATTGTTATTTTGTCTGCACATAACAGTTTCACATGGTCGAGGCAACTTATAGGGTGAAGGAAGCAAGAAAGCAACTGTTTAATGAAAATGGTAGACAGCCTGATAATGAAGAAGTTGCAGAGGCAACGGGGCTCTCAATGAAGAGGCTAAAGGCAGTACTGTTGACCCCTAAAGCTCCAAGATCGCTTGATCAGAAAATTGGGATAAACCAGGATCTCAAACCTTCTGTGAGTCCTGTATACGTATTATAAACAAAGTTCACATTGTCTTGCCACTAGTTTCCATTCTCACCTCGTGTGGTTTGTTCATTTCAGGATGTGATAGCAGATCCTGAAGCAGAAACATCCGAAGACTTGCTCATCAAAGAATTTATGAAACAGGACTTAGCCAAGGTTCTGGATACTCTAAACCCGAGGGAAAAGCAGGTAATTAGATGGAGGTTTGGCCTAGGGGATGGTAGGATGAAGACATTGCAAGAAATTGGGGAGCTGATGGGCGTGAGCCGAGAAAGAATAAGACAAATTGAATCATGTGCATTCCGTAAGTTGAAGAACAAGAAAAGAACGAAACTTTTGCAGCAATACGTGATGCCATAACACCCCTCTCGGTTTCGAATCATGAACTTAGTTTCTAATAGAATCAACTTCCATCTTGAGGCCCATTCACTGCTTGGTTGCATTGAGAATTCAGAAAGTTTATCCTTTTCTGTATATTCAGCTATAATATCACATAATGGCAGGGGCAGGGCTACACTTGGCACTGATCACCCAAAAATCTGATTTTTTATCAAAAGGTTCTTTCTTCATACCATCATACCGTGTTCTGTATTTCTTAACATCTTATTGTTTCCGTTGTTAAGTGGTTGGGAATTTGGGCTTACGTGCTTTAATTCTCGTAGTAAATTATTAGATGCTTATTGTGTGTGTCTATGTTCTTTTCTTGAATAAATATAGGGAACATAGGAGAAATCAAGATTTCTTGAATATGTTTATGAAGATAACTCAATTTTAGTCTCAACTGCTAATGATTTGTGAGTGACAAATACATCCCCATCAACCTTGAAAAGCTTAAGGTTGCAATAGTCGGGTTATCTCGAAGTAGGACATGATCTTTATTAGATAAGACTTGTTGGCTCTATAAATCTCATGCCTAAAGTTACATGTTTTCCGTCATTTCAAAAATACAAAATTAAACATTGAAATAATTTTAAGTTCTAGAACTTCCTTATCCCACTTTTAATTTGAGTGCATTAGGTTCATTTCTCTAATTATCTGTCCAAAGGAAGTTTAGGGCTCAGACGGCGATCATTAAGGGAATTGGAATTCAATTTTCATCTCTAGTCTGTGTGCAATCTACAAATATTCCTCGGAAGGTTCTAGTTAACAGTTTCTTGAAAGAATTTAGCAGTAGAACAAAGCATTATTTTAAATATATTTAACGAAATTGATAATGATATAATTGCACAACGCTTTCAAAATATGAAAATATGTTTTGCTATATAATTTTTGCCCATCCAAAAAAATATCTTGGCTCTGTCCACAATTAGTATGTGAATAGTACATTTTTGTGTTATAGTAATATAAGAATTTTTTTATTGTATGATAAGAGAACAAATTTCATATCCATTTGTTGCGTCTCAGTTTTCTTGTGGTTGGAAAATGGGTTCATGGGATTAGTTCTAATCCTCAAAAATGATCTTGTGATCCATGAAAGTGTTTCTAGTTTTCGTGAAAAGACACAGGAATTTGAATAAACAAGAACCAGAATCGACATCACAAAACAATGAAAGAATTTTACCCAGCACAACTGCATTTGGAATCGAAAATTGAGGCTTTGCACCACTGAGATAGAGTCACTCTCCACAATGTCAACACGAAAAGTGCACTCTTTTGCAAAGACCAGTCCCTTCAATAGGAAAAAATAGCTTCAGCAGTCTCCACTGGGAATAAGCCCGTCATCCTTTTTGATTCCACAATCATCCCACCTTATTGCAACATCGCTATAAAGTGGGGAATTTAATTAAAAAGTCTCGTCAACCGAAGTTTTTAGCTAAAACTTTAGTGGCTCCCACTTAAAAGTTATGAAGTCCTATATTTTGTCGGTGATTATATTCACACCACATTTTAATTAGATTAAAAGCCATTAACCTTTATTAATTATCGCGCTTATATCCTTAAATTTTCTTCATCGCATTTTTATTTTTAATATTTCATTGATCAAAAAATCTTGTCATTAATCATGGTTTTCGTTCAAAATTATTGTTAACATGCTTTAAATTGATAGTCAAATATTTAATTTCATTTTTACATTATTATTTGTTTTGCTTATTTAAAATACAATGGGAAAATGAATATTTTTACTCTATCTTAAAGAAAATTTTGGAAAGAAACCATGACCAGGAACAATTTATGTTAATTTGAGAATAAGATACGATTATAAAAAGTTTGAGATATAAATGTGATAATGTGTAAAGATTATGAACCTTCATGCAATTAAAATGTAGTTTACTTATTAAAAAATATAGGTGAATATATTTAGCCTTATTCTATTTCATTTTACGTTAAAATTCCTAAATCCCTTAAATTCACTATTTTTCATTCGTTCTTCAAAACCACAATATGAACCTTATTTTCTTCTTTTTCTTTTTATTTATTTGCATTATCCGTCAAGATTTATTACATTAAGTGACTTGTCTTTAAACAGCATTTTTTTCGTTGTTTAATATTATTTTCCATTAGTTTAACTTTAAATATAATATTAATTTTTGCCTAAATATAGTAGAAATATAGTGAAACTAGTGAAAATGGCACCTTGTCATTTTTAAACGGATAAGTGTTGTTTTGTACACGGGTCGAATTGAATTATGATACAAAAATGAAAAAGATTGAATAATAATTCTATGATGAAAATAGATATAATGATTTCAGTCCAAACATCCCCGATTATCTTGATAAACATCTAAAAATATTGAAAAGAGCTAAGATATTGTACTTCTCTCTCTCTCGTAATAATGAATCTAATAAATTTTGAATAAACTTTGTTATTAATATACGATCTTATACAGTTGTGATATTCTCACCATTGAAGAAGCTTATAATACTTTGTTTTTAAAGGAAAAAATGAAGCATCTTGTTATATATTGAAGCTCATGAACAAGGTCTTATTGTTAATGATGGTTATGAGGGGACAAATTGATATCTAATTCCAGTAATAAAATTTGTAATTATTGCAAAAAAAAAAAAAGTGGCACATTAAGAAGTATTGTTACAAATTGTATAATAAAAATAAATCAGTTTCTGCAAATTAGAAGGAAAAATAATCAAAAACTTCAGGTGAAGTTTGTATTGCACAAGATTACTATGATGATGGAGAACTTTTGGTTATTTTTTATAGTTACTCCAAACTTGACGGTGATTGAATTTTTTATACAACTTGCACTTTTCATATATGTCCTAATCGAGGATCGGTTTCAATATATGAAGTAGTTTCAAAGGGTATTGTGGTAGTGTGAAATAATCCACATTGTAAGATAGTTGGTATTAGACGGGTCATAATTAAAATGTTTGATGAAATTGTTTGGACACTTGACGAGATGAGACGTGTTCCAGATTTGAAAATAAATCTTATCTCCTTGTACTCTTAATTCAAAAGGGTACAAATACATTAGTGCATGTGGAGTTTTGAAAGTAAGTAAAGATGCCAGTGTTGTGTTAAAGGGATAGAAAAAGTCCCAGTTATATGTATTGCTAGGTTCTACAAAATCTTTAGATATTAATTAGTAGAAATTAAGCACTCAGATAGAGTTTGAGTTTGGTACATTAGCATTGGAGTTTGGTTTAGGGTTTACATTAAAGAATACATCCCAGTCAAGTTCAGAAATTATGAATAACATCGTTTCACCACCCCACCAGCGATGTCGCAATATTCAATTGATAAAGACAAATCCAGGAAAGATATTAATCCTTCACAAAGGTATGATGAGGCTGATTTAGTTGATTATACTTTAAATGTGGTTGAAAGTCTTGAGTCTAGCAAAAAACTTTTACAGAAGCAAATAGTTGTGTTTCTGTTACAGGTCATGTTTCTACCTTGTTTGGTAATTGTTATTTGTGATTTTGTTGTTCGTGACAATAATTCAAGCAGCTTTGGCACCCAAAATAATCTTGCTGAGCAGTGCTTGAATTTAGTTGATACTCAATTTGTCCTAATCGGGTTTTGTGGAAGAGGTAGGGAGTTTTGTTGGAGAATTTTTGTTGAAGAGCTAAGTCCTATCTCTTGCAATGGAATTTGTCAAGATGGAAATCTATTGAATTGTGATCCAATTTTCGTTAAGAATTAGTGTTTGAACAAGACTTTGAAGATGTCAAAATATAGATAAAGGAATTTTGGGACAGAGATTGGGCACTTGAGTTCCCAAATTCAAGCACCTAGTCACTATTCGGGATGATTGAATGAAGATTCGGTGCCTGAGTGCCCAACAAAGGCGTTGCCTGCCACTAGCTTGGGCACTCGAGCTTTACGTACCCCTTGTTGCACAAGGGCTTATTCATTCGAGCTCCGGTATCATCCGACCCATGGCCTGTTTTGCGTTTTGACGAATTTTGGGATGTCCTTTTTATCTAAAACATTATTTTTGGCTCTTCATTGTGTTAAAAATTAAGTTGTAAGCACAAAACCTGCCCATCGCCCGCTGCCCCTCAACTTGATGCACGCCCAAATTAGAATTATGCTCTTCATCCTTGTTAAGATGTAGCTAAATTTTTTATGAATTGGATTTTGATTCGAATCCGATAATCCATTAACTAAATGAAGCAAATATAGATATAGGTAAATTCGATCCAATAACAATCTATCCAATTTGTTACAATTATATAATGTATTTTATATATTATGGCATAATTTATTACATATATTTTTTTTTTCATTTTGAAACTTGTATTATACTTTACACATAGTTTTCAAATAATATTAGATAATAGTATAATATTGTTAATTGAAATGAGACTTTTTATTTTTTTATTAATTAAAATAAGATAAAAAAATTAATTTATTTTATAAATTAAACAACCAAAGAGGCCAACAGTTGGAGTTGTTTTCATTGTCCCCCAACTTCAACCTTCTTACATCGGATACTCACTTGAATATTACAGGATTTGTAATCTATAAATAAGTGGGCCGAGAAATTGATAAAAAGTTATCTAGACCTTTTAATTCTAGGACTTAGAAGACTAATATAAAAATTTATCTTCTCAATTTCTTCAATTTCGAATCGGATATTGATAATATAGCAAATCGGATATTGATTTAACAATCAAATATCCTTTGGATTATCAAATTAGATTGAATCGAACTTATCGAATCGAATCGGATATGGGCAGATCCGATCCATTTACAGCCTAGATGTAGCCAATTGAAGAGGTTTAGATTTGATGTCCTATTCAATCTATTAGTGTACTTATTCCCTTAAAATTTGACATACAGATTCCATACATAGTGCGTTAAATTCAATTCCATGTTAAATCATCGAGATTCAAGGAAGAATTTTAGGATTGAAATTCATA
>CAIGRP010116740.1:0-23490 GCA_903798385.1 Fraxinus cuspidata
TTTTGATCTTATTCGTGTTCGCCGGGCTTGAAGTTGGAATGATTTCTTCTCTTCTTCTGACTTTGGAATTTCTTCAGCACTTCGTGATTTTTCTTTGCACTTTTGCTTCTCCTTCCTTTTTTTATGAACCTTTGATCCTATTTATAGGGGAAATTCGTAACCAATTTTGGTAATCCCCCAATTAATTCAATTATAATATTTATAATAAGTTAATTGTGGATTTTGGAATAGTTGGATGGGCTTAAAATTTTATGGGCCCTAGTGAGTTTTGATTTAGTAAATTTAATTGGGCTAATTATTTAAATCGACCCAACCCATAAATTATAATATTTATAATTAATTAATTGTGGATTGTTGAATAGTTGGTTGGGCTTAAAATTTTATGGGCCCCTAGTGAGTTTTGATCTAGTACATTTAATTGGGCTAATTATTTAAATCGACCCAACTCATTTATTTTATTTATTTTTTTTTTTTTTTTATGTCTACAGACGGAATTCACATCAACACTGAAATGGACATTAAATTCACGCCAAAGTGAAATATGTATAGTGATAGAGAAAAACTGAATACGCCATACTAAAATGGATATAAATTGGAGGATTGCACAATGAAATTATGTAAATGCACAGTGAAATTAGATGAGTTCACACAAAATCTAGGGAATGAACACATACCATGACTGGGTTGATCATCGCTAGGATTTCTCAAAAGCGTAAGAAACATGTTGCTCCTCGAAAGTTTGCGTAACAATAGAGAGTATCAAAACTCCACACAGACTCTCAATCATGCCAAAAATCAAAATACGAAATGAAAAACGAAAATACCCAACACATAATGTTTCTTACCTTCACTTGCTAAAAAAAGATGAGACTTGAGCATATGAGAGGAGAAAGGAGGAACAATTGTAGATATGGAAGAAATATGAAAATTTTTGGAGAAGAAAACAGTAACGGAACAATCGCTCGTAAGATGAGATGAAGGGATTGAATGGGTTATGATTATTTCACTCTTGTTGATTTAAAAGAAAAACAACATTTTTTTATTTAATTAACAGAGGAACTAACGGATAGTGGACGGAATAACGTTATTTGCAAAGAAATGAGGAAACAAGGACGAAAATATGAAAAAATGAAAGTTAAGGAAAATTTCCACAAAGAACTAAAATATAAGTACGTTTTGTGCTAATTGAACTTAATTTAATTTAGCCCTTGTAAAATTTATTTTTTTCAAAATTCATTTTCAACTACACATTTTTCAATAAAATAATATTATACGCAAATTCAAAACTTTTCTTTAATTTTTAACCACATATTTCTCATCAATCTATTATTCCAAAATATATCATTCCTTCCAAAATGGAGCTCAAACAAGGGCTTAATTTTCTCAACATATTATTTTCAATCACACATTCATAGAATAAAATATTTTACGAGTAAATACATAACTTTTTCATCATTTTCAATCGTACATTCTCCAAAAAATATTATTCAAAATTATGTTTTTAACTTTTTAAGGCCAGCAAACGGTGGCTTAATATTTGTAGGAAATAATTTTGAAATGAAGAACTTGGGCAAAGTACAAAGAACTTGTTAGAAATAGAAATAGAAATAAACATAGACAGAACAAAGTATTTACGAGCTTCAACCCAAAAAAAAACAAAAATAGCGAAGCTAAGGATAGATACGAAGGCACGAGGTTCACAACAACTTTGATTTTTGCTCACAACGAGAAAGTATAAATATGCAAAATTCGAGTGCATTTAACAACCTCAACTACTAAGCTTTGGTTTTCAAAATTCTGATGAAGATTGAGATTTTTATTATCTTTTAGTTAGTCTTTTTTATTAAATAAATTTATGTTTTAATTCAATTTATTTTGAACTATATCTAAATATTAAGTCTTTTAATTATCGTTATTATCTTTTAGTTTTAATAATTATCTAGACTTTAGTAATTATCTATTTTTTGTATTTATTTAAAATCTAGTTATTTTTTCAAATAAGGGTGGTAAGTCATCACGGAAATAAGAGTTTGTTTCGAATAAATATTTTAGGGGCTGTGTTTCAGTTTTGTATTTTGAGTTTTTAATTCATTTTGGGTTTTATGCTTTGAATGTCCATTTTGAGATTATTGAAAATGTGTTTGTTTTGGTATTTTGAAAATCCCCAAAACGCGTTTTGAAAATTTTGATTTGATTATAACTGAAAACATCCAAAACGACAGGTTTTCTTTGTAAATTTTTAACTTGTTTTCAAAAAGGCATCTTCGAAAATGGGAAAAAGAACGCGTTTTCATTCTTTTGAAAAATCGAAAACATAAAACGGCTTGAAAATGGTCAAGAGAATATGCCCTTAGATTTTGAAGATTTTCAATCTCTTAAATTCTTGATATTTGATATTTTTAATGAACGAGTTCAATTTTTCTATATTTATGGGAAAATCAACAAGGTTTTTTATGGCTAAATTCCTGCTTTTCTTAAAAATCAATATAAATTAGAAGGTGATTGTATTGCGATATTCGTTTGAATCAATGGAACTCGGATAGCGTGTCCATTTATTATTTCTACGCTTCCGCTTACGTATGTTGGACACTAGCAATTCTTTAGCAGTGGTCAATTCAGTGAATATCTTGGTGGTTCCTTCAATGGGAGTGGGAATGAGCTCTTTGATCTAGGCAAGACAAAAAGACTCGTTCAACTCGATACTCGTAGGGGTACCGCTTCGAATGGGGCTGGGATTACCCGCCTTACCGGGTAAACATGATGGAAAAGGGGCGAGGATCATTACCCCGAAGCGAGTACGGGACGGGTATGGGAAACATAGTCCCCGCCCCGTTTAAAGTTAATTTCAAATTTAAGTTTTTTATCGAACAAAAATAATAAATTTATCATCATTTTTAAAGAGAACATTAGTTATTTTTAATAACATAATAAAAAATAATATTTATTAACTAAAGACATAAAAAAATAAAAGCAAAAGATAAAAAAAATAAAAAAGAAAAAGAAAAATGAAAGGGGCGATAAATGGGGCAAGAGACCTACCCCGCTCGCCCCGCCCCGCTATAACAGGGTATGGGGATGTGGTTAGGTAAAAAAAATATCCGACGAGACGAGGATAGGAATGACTGACCCATCCCATACCCGCTATGTTGTCATCTCTACTTTGATCTCCATTTGGGTTTGTCATTACTCTACACTGACACCTCGCATAGCCACGGTTTGAAATTTCAGATCATATTTTTTTATTTCTTTGAATTTTTTTCAAGTTTGATGAACATTTTTAATGTTTCTTAACCCTTGTTTAATCCCTATTATTTTAAAATACATTTTTCTTTCTCTTATTTTCTATCACGCATTGTTCAATAAAATAATATTACACGAAAAAAAAATTCTTATTTTTTAACCACACATTTTCCATTACTCTATTATTCCAAAATATATGTTAGCCAAATAATGGGGCTTAAACAATGGCTTAGTTTATGTTAACTAATTTATTGGTGGTGGTGGTAGAAAAATGAGTTAGCAGTGAAATGGTGGCAACGACAGTGGAGGCGAAATGGACAATCCTAAAATCAATTTCAGATGAATGAGGAATTGCGGTTCAAAGTTGGAAGAAAAATGAGAAGGAAAAGAGGTAACATTGCCGCTCGAACGACGAGCTAATGCTCATCTAGCAGAGAAGCATCGCTCGAGCGACATATCAGCGGCAGGTGGCGAAAAGTTTTTGTTGAAAATGTGTCCGACGCTCGAGCGAGAGGCCAACGAGATCTAGTGATGCTTCTCTTAGTAAATGTTGTTGAATTTCAGAGTGTCTCCCCTCTCTCACAATCTCTCATCTTCTATAAATATGACTATTTTGACGTCCATTATGCATCCCATATCATTTTGCATTGAGTTTGCATCAAAATCTCTTGCAAAAATTTTCCAAAATTCATTCTAAAAATTATTTCTTGAAGAGAGAAGAAGATTTGTTTGAGTTCGAAATAAGAATTGTTTGAGTTCATTGTTGCTCGTGGTTTGAAGCGTTTCTACCACTAGTTGTATCTGTTGTATCTTGGGAAACAAGTGCTGTAATTCATTCGCAATGTTGCAAGGCAAATTTTGTTTCAAGGAGAAAGTGTTTTATCAGTTGCCTTAAATTTTTCGTTCGTCTCTCCTTCGTTCCTTCCTTTTCATTTTCTATTTCATATAGTATAATTACGCTTCTTCGAATTAAACTTTGCCATTTACTTTATCAATTACAAACAACCATTTCACTAGACGATTAACTAACAATTTCTCCATAAAAACATTCCATTTGATTACTCCATATTTCTACAATTGTTGGTATATTTGATTCAGAAAAATCATACATTATGCATCAAAACTCAATGAGAGCTTTTTCTCTTAAGGTAATCGGTAATCATAAACAATAGATCGTAAGAATTTGTAATTTAATTACCTAATTACAAATCAAAATTAATCGATAAATTAACAAAAAATAAAAAAATTTCTGACACAATATTATTTATTTTACTTTCGGTTAATAAACTGTGGTTTATTTTAAAAAAAATATTTTAACTGTGGTATGTTTACAATGTGGTATAATAAATAAAATTCGAGGTGTCAATTAAATATAAAAGATAAGGTGATTATATCGACATCATACTTTTTTATTTGTTACCCTACATTTAAGTTGCATTGAAGGTTTTGAACATTTGTTAATTGCAGTACTTCCATTTTTTTTTCATTCTTATCATCCATTTTTTATTAATTGTATATAAACCATTATGTAAAATCATTATGTACATGTAACACAATCGTTGTTAACAATAATCTATCCAAAAATATTCATTGGGAGGGTGTTAAAAATTTTATTTTCTCATCATATTTATAAATGAGAACAAAATAACAAATAGAAAAGTTCAACAAATACTTTGCCTATCGTTTCAAAACACACTAGAAGAATATTTGTACAGTAAACTTGACAAGGTTAAAATGCGCTAACTAAAAGAAGAGTGATAATAAGAATGCAACGAAAAAAGATGGGCATAAGTGTGACGATGAGCAAATATTATGGTTCATTTGATTGGTAAAGGTGGAAAAAACTTTACAATTTCATGTAAGTTGGAAAATAAAAATTCAAATACCCATATGAATGGGTTTTCCAAGAAATTGACAAAAAACAAACTTAAAGTGGTTGTAATTTGAAATTTGAACTCAATTTCTACTTTCGTATTAAACAACCAAAGTAGAAATTGAATTTCTCGAATGTGACATTTTTTCATAAATTTTAAATCAATCAAACGGACCCTTAGAGATTTTTGATAGTAGTAAAATGTGGTACAATAAATGAAAAAAAATATGGCGTAAATATCATTACACTTAAAAAAAAAAAGAAGCCATTTAGTGAGAATTTCGGAGGTGCAAAAATGAAAGGTAAAATTGTGGTCATCAAAGGATAAAAAATGAAGATTGAGAACCTAATTACTACTTTCTATTAGGTTGGGCATTTACCTGTAATAAAAAACCAAAAGTTGTCAATCCACGCGTGATTGTGGACTTCAACAACACCTAACCAAGTTTCATTGGATAATAAAAATATATATTCCTGCCAAAAGTCTCAAACCACGCTCACCTTGGACTTAACCACACCTAACTAAATAAAACAACTCCAACTGCCCTAAACCCATGTCCTGTTGGAGATTCTTTTTCTTTTCCCCTTAAAGAAATCCTTTTTTTTTTCTATTTTATCGGAAATGTATGTTTACATATTGATTTCTTCAATCAAATTGTTACATCGTACAAAAGATAACACTTGTGAATAGACAAAAAGTAAGTTAACGATATAAGTCACAGTTCTCGTGTGATGATCATTTGTTAAAACGAAAATCGAATGATTACCTTCTGCTATTTGTATTTCCATAAAAACTTGGATGAAATTATGTGGTGAGTTTCCATCAATTTACATTAGATATATGATATTCACTTTTTGAAATTTTTGATCAATTCTTTCAAATAATACCACCATTCTTTTAAAAAATGTTACAAAAATATCGGACTATTTAGACATTTTCTTTACAAAATAAACAAAAATGACGAGTTTTAGTTCACTTAGGTTGTGTTTGATTGACTTTACTTTTCATGAAAAATGTTATTTTTCACCAAAATTCATATTTTTAGAGTATTTAATTGACAATTTTTTTCATAAAAATTTTTTTTCAAAAGTTAATCACGTGACAATATTTTCCTAAAAGCTAAGGAAAAAGGATTTTCTTTGGAGAATGAAAAGTTTTTATTTTCTAGACAATTCACATACCTCTCGTCTGCTCACCAATAAAAGATGAATAAATATAACATTTTTTAGATTGAAAACTACACAAATCAAATACATTTAATTAATAATTTAATGAAAATAAATTTTAAATAATTCTCATGCAAATTTCATTCTTGTAATCAAACATTCCCTTAACGCGGCATAAACTGAAGTTGTAGCAGATAACCATATTATTAAATTTTAGGAGAAAACGAAAATCGAGACTTCCATTGTTTCTACTTTCTACAACCCAAGTAGAGACACGTGTATATATAAGTTATATACTATCATAATTTATTTATTTATACATACATACATACATACATACATACATACGTGAGTAGTAGATATTTGTTTTGTTTATATAGATGTTTCCATGATGGCTAAGCTGATCCATCCTCTTTTGTAATATTAAAAAGGAGAAACCTGCAATTATTTCCAAAACAGAGATTAACAATTCATGGAATTTTACACATATCCATCTAATCCTTTGCCCTCATCTTCATCTTCTTTGTTATCATTCGGGTATTTCATCGACAAAATTAAACAATGTTTCGGCTTAGCTCTGTCTGCAATTGTCGGAAATGTATTCTCTGCAATTTTCACCTTTTTCTTTGCCATAGGTGAGTTTGTTTTATTTTTTTGTTAATGTTTTCAAAGTAAATGAATTCTAGAGGTTTTAATTGGTTAGCGATATTGCAACTGTTCAATAAAATGGCCGTGGTTCTTGATTCATTTACGTGCTTTCTGATTCTGATTTAGGTTAATATTTTGAATTGGGAACTTTTCCCCCAATTTCGGAAAGTAATAAGAAATTGAAAAATGAATGGTTTTTGATGGAGCAGATTATGGATTGTTAGATTTTGACTTGTTTACCTGTCCTATTTAGGATTATTGCTACCAAGAGTATGCGTGATTATGTTTAAATAACTTATGTGTAGGGATGCTCATTTGAAAGGGGTATTTTCTCTGTTTCTCTGGTATTCGTTATTGAAGCTAAAGAAGGAATTTTGGTTTGTTCCTCCACTGCAGTTGGTACTTTATTAGGTGCAATGACCGGAGCTCTAATCGGGCAAGAGACCGAAAGTGGGTTTGTTAGAGGGGCTGCCGTCGGTGCCATCTCTGGTGCTGTTTTCTCAATTGAGGTCTTCGAGTCTTCACTGCTTTTATGGCAATCAGATGAATCTGGCATTGGGTGTATACTGTATTTGGTGAGCAACGGGCTTTACCCGAAAGATCATCCCATTTTAGATTAGTTGTGTTGTCTAATTATCATTGAACTGCTTAATTGAAACTTTTTATACACATTAATGACTAATATTCTGAAATTGTGTAGATTGATGTGATTGTGAGCCTTTTAAGCGGTAGACTCGTCCGCGAGCGCATTGGTCCAGCTATGCTTAGTGCTGTGCAAAGTCAAGTATGATTCTATTGGATTGACAAAATATAGGGATTAAACAGATATTCATTTTAGAGATGTTCTAAACAATTTTCCTTTTTCTTGAATCAGATGGGAGCCATGGAAACAATGACTTTTGAAGAGGACGCGAACATTTTTGACACAGGTGGATCAAAGGGTTTGGCTGGAGACACAGTCGAAAAGATCCCAAAGATTACAATTGGTAAAGATGGAAATGTTGATGCTTCTGGGGAGAGAATCTCTTGTTCAGTCTGTCTTCAGGTACTACTAATCACAAATAATCTTGTTTCCTTTATTGATCAGTTGAAATGATTGCCAAGAAATCTCATGGCATCGTCTTCTGAACATTCAGGACTTCCAGGTCGGGGAAATTGTTCGAAGTTTGCCTCAGTGCCACCACATGTTTCACCTACCTTGCATTGATACTTGGCTGCTTAGACATGGATCTTGCCCAATGTGCAGGAGGGACCTGTAATCTTCTCTTCCATGTAGATTATATTTACTTGTTAATTTCATCATACCTACATCTAGGGTTTCTTTATTTGTTAGAAAAACCCTCAATTACACAAATTTTCCACACAGCTATATGTAATTTAGTTTTGAGCTTGAGTAATTGAGTTTATTCATTGTACTTGGATCACATTCTGTATAGTGAATTTTGGGATATTAGAGGGATTTGCTGATTATGTCAGTAAAATAATTTTATTTCTTATTAAGAATTTCAAGATATTAGTGCTACTTAATTTTGTTTCCTTCATAATCATAGAAAGCAATTCTTATTTAAATGATTTCCGAGCAAGATTTTGTGAGATTTCGATCAGCGAGTGGCTTTAGAATGCAGCACTTGTATATTGAGTGACCGTCCTGGATCAACCAGGATGTAATCTGTGATGGTTTGGGATTAAATTGAAAAAAACAAATGGTGTTTTTAGGTGTTTAAATATTAGAGGCTGGAAAGATAGTTTTTGGTTGTTTTTATTGCAGGTAGAGGGCCCTCCGTGGAATTCATCAGAGACAAGTTCAAACCGCCATAGAACCCAAATATAGAGACAATTTCAAACCTACATAGAGGACCTAGTTCAAGTCTAGATAAATGTTCACATTTCTTTCACAAGAACAAGCATGATTCTAACAAAATGGTAGCCGATGATGGATTTGTAGATGAGTATGCATCAGAGCTGTTGAAATTCATATTTAGTGATAGGTTCAAACACACAGTGGAACCTAACATGAACATATTCCATACTACGTTGTGAAAAAATCGTGTATGATAATGAGGTTCGGTTTTGAGGGCCTGGTGAGAGTTTGGATAAATGGTCACATTTCGTTCTTGGGTTTATTGATGAGTATCCATCAGAGCTGTTGAAACTCATTTTTAGGGATAGGTTCAAACAGAATTGGAACCTAATACAAACGTATTCATTACTATATTATGAAAACTTCATGTGTGATAATAAGGTTCGATTTTGAGGATGACCTGGTGAGAGTTTGGATAAATGGTTTCTTTTCGTTCTTGGGTTTATTGATGAGTATGCATCAGAGCTGTTGGAACTCATATTTAGAGATAGGTTCAAACAGAATTGGAACCTAATACAAACTTATTCATTACTACTTTATGAAAACTTCAGGTGTGATAATAAGGTTCGATTTTGAGGATGACCTGGTGAGAGTTTGAATAAATGGTCACATTTCTTTCGAAAGAAGGTACATGATTCTAACAAAATGGCCACCGATTATGCAATACTTGTGCTTGTATGAATTGAACTGTTGAAATTCATATTTACTCAAGGGCAAGGTCTCATGTTTTACAGGTATTATGCAAACTTTTATATCCCATCCACAAGTTATTCACATGTAGATGACATTTTGTGCAACAGTGCAAGGAAGGGACAGTGAAGGCGCTTCATACTATTAAAGTCGGAAACAATAATGTTCACACAAAAATGAGCAAAGCGTAATAGAAATTCATGGACTAACTTTTTTTACTGGAAAAAAGCTAGAAATATCGTATACGCGGAGGGAGAAAAGTCAAGTTGACATGCACCACTGGTTTTTATGTAGTGTTCGAAGTAAACAAGTTGAAAAGAATGGTTTTCGTGGGAAAATTGAAACGTTCTTCCTTCTCTCTTGAACCAGCCTCTGAAGTTTGAACAAAGAAAATCTGTGTGATAAATAAGGGATTAATTATTTTGAAGTTTACTGAAATTTCATCATACTTGTCGGTAGATTACTGTACTTTGATCTGTTGTGCAATTAAGCCCTTGTTTGATGAACATTATTTTAAGAAAATGGAGTTTTGAATAATGATTTTTTGAAGAATGGTTGGTTAAAATATAAAGATAAGTTTTGGGTATACATGTAAAACATTTTATTGTATAAATGTGATTGAAAATAAATATGAGAATTAAAAAAATTTGAAATAATGGTTGTCAATTAGGAGCTAAGTGTTTGTCTTTGGATTGTATTAATGAACGTACAAGAATTTGTTGACATGTCCATCAAAATTAAAGACGTGTCAATGTGTCAACTCATTTCTCGCGTTCGCTATTTTCATGTTTCTTCGAATATCAAGTTAATTGCACTAGAGGTCATTGAACTTTCATCATAGTTGCAATTTAAGAGAATTAAGGCAACTAAATCAGTAAACTGGATTGGACCATCCCAGGCTCGGACCGACTTTATACATCGAGCTGTGTGTTAAAAAAAAAAAAAAAAAAAAGAAAGAAAGAAAGAAAAAACAACAAATTGTGCTAGAGTTGGATAACGAGTCGCTCTAAATATAAGACAAATTCAAGTATACCAATTTATTTTAGTGTCGATTGTGTCATGTGATTTCGATGGTATGACTATCTTCCAGGTCTTGAATATAAAGATTCAAACAATTAGAACCATCGTAGAAATATCATAGACACGGAGGAGGATAAGTCAAATTTGGTTCAACCCTCATTTGAACAAAGAAAAGTATGGAAATGATTTCAGCAGCCGGGATTAGAGTTTGTGCAAAATTCCAAATTGGTCCTTAAAAGTATTCTATTAGCCAATGAGATTATTTCACTGAATCTCAATATTAAAGGTATTGGAATTCAATCAGCGGAGACCATTTTGGATACATGAATAATCCCACAAACAGTAATTAAGACAATAAGCACGATAGAAGACAAACACTATTGAGCTCAGCTCAATACAGAAAGCTGACAGACAAGAAATTATTAGGAGTGAGTTCCTTTATGAGCAGCTTAACATCACATGTTTAAGCTCCTAAACCTAGATGGTTGAATTCTTGATAACAAATCAGAAACACTAACAAGTTTGGCATCTAGGGGGTGTGCAAAGAGCCCGGTCGAGTTGGTTTTGGACTGTTCTGAAACTGAACTGATATGCTGTTATGAAATAAATTGATCCAACTTTAACCAGTCACTGACAATTAAAGCCATAATCATCAAATGGAGACAAATTGCTTCATCTTAGATGGTCTAAGTCGTAGTTATTAAACTTAATCGATCCAGCTCACAGATCCATTGTGTGAAATTATGAAGGCTCAGCTCGATCATCGGACAACAGTTAAACGATCAAAGTTGTTCAACAACGAAAATCATGAATTTGCTAATTTTTTATTAGATTTTATGATTTTATTTGTAGGTTGATTTTATAATTATAATGTTTTTACTTGTTTAATCAATTGTATTTTTATTCTACGCTTAACATTTTAAAGTCTTCATTATATATATATATATATTTTTTTCTTCTCCTAATATTTATATTCATGATTCACACCTTAAATTTGCCGGTCGCTTAAATTGCGAACTCAATTCTACACTGCTACACAATTAGTGAGTACTTCGTTTGCGACAATGTCACTAATTTTTTCATTTATTTGCTAACTACAATTGATAATAGTTTATGTTTGATGAAGTTATTAAATTGTTTTAGTCTTACCGACTCATTTATATATAAATTTTATTGTATTGATTTTTAAATATATTAGTCATCCCTCCCTGATGGCAAGGAGATTGGACTTTCTGCATATTTGACAAGGACCTTTGTTGTTGTTAAGTAGATTGCTTGGGCATTGTTGTTGCTGCCTCTTAGGGACACCATGTTGGGCTGCAGAGAATTGCAACCTCATCCTCGCTGCCTGAAGAAGGTTTGGGTGTGGTCTACAAACACATTTACTTCTTCCTTTCTTGCATTTAGAGTTCGCTCTTGGCTTTAGAGTGCTAAGATAGTCTTGGTCCTTCAATTCTAAGGGTCTTCACTGGGTTCATTTGGAGTTAGCAAAACAAGAGAAATAGAGGGAATAACTAAGTGGGAGAGGTTTGTTCTTCGATGAATATTCTTGGTTATCTCTACGAGTTTTCTTTGTTAATCCATTGTCTGTCCCTTGGACGACAGTGATTTTATCCGGTGTGGCACAAATATGAGCTCAACAACAAAGACTCCATTGGTGGTGGCGTTGAAGAAGCTTTGGGTCGGTTTTTCTTCACTTTGGAGAGAGATCATTCCGCATTGTAGTTGTAATAATCTTTGCAATCTACATTATATCTCTACAGTGATCAACAGATTCCTTGAGTATCCTTTCTCCCCTGTGATTGGGAGTTGTTACTGTTGAATAGAGGTCCACAGTTTCCAAGCAGTTACAGCGTCATGAATCAAGCTTAACGCGCCTTCTTGTATGGCGCCAAAAGACCATGAAAGAAGTAGGCCATTTCCTTTATCATCTTTAGTTTTTGCAGCCAGTTTTTCATCGTTTTAGAGATTATTAAACACACACAAGTTATGGATTAACGGAGTAAGTTGAGAAATAACTCTAGCGCTTAATTTTACTAAGATCATGTCGTGGAATAATTGAAAGTAGCTCAGGCTTTTTATGAAGCCGTTTCAGTATCACGACTGCTCCATTAATCAATCGCCGTGATGTGACACTATGATAGGAATTGCATTGATGTTGAAAAATAGGCCTGCTTATTTACATATGAAAGCAAAGCAAAGTAATTCGGTCAGAAGACAATCGTCATGTTAAACAAAAGGAATGAAATTCTCTACTCAAGTCCTAGTGGTGTGGTCTCAAGGCTGGCAGCTCTGCTCAGCACTTTCTGCTGATTATCAGCCTGTTCAGTTGATATCTCAGAATTCATTCCATGGCGTCTACAGAAGGAAGGGACTTTTGGGGTCATACGAAACCTAAGAGGTGGCGGATCCCTTTCCCCGTCTCCCCACAGGGCATAGGCTTCCTCCCCGTGTGCTGCATCGTCCCCTATCTCAAGATCATCTTCATCCATTCTCAGCTTAATTATACGGCTTATCAAAATGCATATTAAGCTCGTCACCACCACGTTCCAAGCTGTTATGAAAAGTGCTCCTAAGAGCTGGTAACCCAATTGTCGTAGTCCATGGTGGAACTTTTCTCCACCGTTAACTATTCCATACACAAAGCCTGGACCATGTTTGCCCGATTTATAGAAAATATCAAGTAGGTCAGGCTTGGCAAAGAGGCCAGAGAGAATCCCTCCTAATAAACCAGCTACAGCGTGAGTGTGAAAAACTCCCAATGTATCATCAACCTGTTGGAAGAATGCCGATTTCTTGTGCAAAACCATCATGGTGTACCATGGTATCGACCCAGACAATGCTCCCATCATTATCGCCGCCCACGTATCCACAATTCCTGCCATTAATACAATTTTGATGTTTTTAGTATGAGAAAAGCTCTCTAATCTGGTTTTTAGGCAAAACATAGAAGAGAGAAAAAAAAAAAAAGAGTAGGAATAAACTACCTGCTGCAGGTGTAATGCAAACAAGGCCAGTGATCATTCCCTGAACAGCACCAATGACAGAGCTTTTGAAGTAGAAAATGATGTCAAGCGAAAGCCAAACCAAAAGGCTCATAGCAGTGCAAATATGCGTGTTTAGTATAGCAAGTGATGTAATTTGGTTTGCTGCTAGTGGTGACCCCCCATTGAAACCAGTCCACCCCATCCATAGAAACCCTGCACCTCCCAGCATGTGTATTATGTTGTTCGGTGGAAAATGTTGTCTATCGTGCGAATGCCTCGGTCCAACCTACACAATATATACGAATGAATACCCATTTTTTCAGAATTCTAAGCACAAAAATATAACATTGAATGAATAACCGAAATAGACCAGTCGAGGTGAGAGGTGTGGTCATGTCAAATTACCCAATAAGCAGCAGTGAAACCAGCAACTCCAGAAGAGAGATGAATAACATAACCACCAGAGAAATCAATAAGAAAGTCTTTGAGAAAACCTGAGCCCCAAATAGTATATGCACCAACTGTGTAGGAGAAAGTGAGCCAGAGTGGAACAAACAACATCCAAGCATAAAAGTTCATTCTTCCAAGCAATGAACCAGCCAAAAGTATAACAGTGATGGCAGCAAAAGCAAATTGGTAGAAAACATAATCAACTGTGGGAAGAAAGTAAGTTGGATATTGCCTAAGCAGAAACTTTTCATTCATGGCTTGATCAGGCTTGCCCAATATAGAAATCATATGAGTTCCAAAAGACATATGGTAGCCCCACAGGACCCAACAAATCAAAACAGCAGCAAAGGCATAAAGGGCCATGAAAGCAGAATTCACTGCCCATTTTTTCTTAACCATGCTGCCGTATAATATTACGAGGCCTGGAACACTTTGTAGTCCCACCATGGTGGCTGCCGTTAGTTGCCATGTGTTATCTCCTTTGTTTAGCCAATACGGTGACCCCTCGTCGAGGGCTAGACCGACTGGGAGGGATGGAGAGTTGTCATTCATTGGAGGATGAACTTGTTTTTATGATGTTGGAGGTTGAAAATTCTTGGCTGCTAATTGTGATGTTTGCAATATGTAGATGGAGTAATCGGGCATTGGAATAATCTACAAATTTGGTTGCATAAAAGATACAAATTCTTTTCTGTCTTTTGAGGTTGACAGACAGACAGAGAGATTCATTATCAAGGATTTTAGTTTTAATCGATGCTAGATTCTTGTAAACGTCGATCCTGTTTTATAGTACTACCAAAATAGTGAATGAATCTATTAATTTCGTGTAACAAAAATATAGATTGGTACAAGTGGCTTTGGTAACTTATTAGTTAATCTCAACCAATACAGATACACATCAAGTCACTTGCCACTGGATTTCGGGTTGAATTAAATCATTTAAAATTTTCAAAATATAAAGATTTATTTTTTCCTCCACGCAAATGGGTCTAAGAGTTTTTTCCTCATTTAGATTATTTTCTTAAGAAACAAAAGAAAAAAAAAAATGCAAATAACAAGTCAGGTCAGCTTCAACGTTCATCATATGAAATTCATCGAAAATACAAAACGATATTATTGTCACTATCATAAGACTAAGGTTGTGCAATAAATTATACATATAAATGGTTTAGTACTGCTAAATATATATTTCATTCTTAAGAATCCAAATATATTAGTCCATGAGCCGTGAATAAAGTTGGGCAGTATTCGTGTTGAAACTTACATTGTTGTTCATTTCATGTTATTGGAATTGTCGACTTATAAGCACTTACACAAGTGCATTTGAAATGCATTGGACTCGAGCAAGTGAGAATTTAATTTACTATAAGAATCACGAATAAATTAATTCGGTCGGACGACCTATCTTAATTGTAAATTGATAAAGAACATTTTCTTCATAACTCTATCAAACAATCAAGATTCATCACCAACCGTACTTATAGATGCAAGATATATAAGAAAACCGATCAATGTATTCATTTCGCACCCATTTGAAGATATATAAAACACAATTTTGAAAAAAGAAATAGGGAAGAGGTAGAAGACAAATAGATCATTCATCAGTTGCAGAGAAGCTGGCGAGCTCGAATGGTGATCTGTAAGCGAGCGAGCGTGTGCATGCAGTGAAAAGCTATCCGTGCTTGTCTTCGAACACACATCCCTCGAACAATTGCTTGTAGCTTTATAAGGCTTTTCAGTGCTCGAAATGCTTGTCTTGCCTGTCAAAAAGATAGAGATGTACAAGGTAAGTCTCATATGAAAACACTAATCAAGTATGGACTACTTCTCTTAATAATGTTGTCTTTAAATGTAATATTTAATCTTAATACGATATCAGAGCACAATAAGTTCAAACAAGTGTCTAAAACTCAACACAATTGGGTTTCAAGATTAGTTTGTTTAAACGAGATACCATTTTGTACGGCATGTTAAGGCCTAAAATTATATCGGTCACATACGAAAACACCGACCAATATATGAGTTTGACTATTTATCTTAACAAAATTAACTTTTTAAGATGGAACGTCGAATGTTAACTAATTAATTAGTTTATATATCCCGTTTGAACCACATTTTTTTCGGTGAAAATATATTTTGGAATAGTATTTTGATGGATAATGCGTGATTTTAAAATAAGAAAAAGTTTTGAATTTGTATGTAATATTATTTTATTAAGAATGTATGGTTGAAAATAACAGAGAGATAAATGTATTTTAGAAATAATGATGACCAAACAATGACATAATAGGAAAAAGGGAGTGTAGAAGAGGAAGAAAAATGCATAGAGAAATATTGTTAAGGTTACAATACAAGATGACCCCTGAAATATGCTTGGATTGTGATGGCTGCAAATTCTTCTCTGGAGAGAAATTCTGAAACGGCATTCACGTTGCATTCGCTGCTGGATCCCCTTTTTGCTTCGCTAAAGCTTCCAGTACTAGTGGTGTTATTTTTGTAGAGAACGATGCTGCTTTCATGATGAGACGATACAAATAGTTTTTGTCGGAAAACGCGGAAGCCGAACCAGTTATTCCGGGGAATTCCCATTTTGTGTAGCTATTGAGCTTATATTGGCTTGAGCTAAATCATTCAAGATTGATCTGGGAATGAATATTAAAGCAATTACAGAACATTATAAGAAGTGGGAACCAAGTTTAATTAGAATCTGTGTGGGGAACATGTTTTATTTGGAACGTGCAGGGATGAAAGTGCTAACAATTTGTTTAATTGATATATATAGTAACCATTAGGAGTTAGGACCATGCACTGGGCAAAACTATACTTGAGATCAGTTGGGTAATTTAAGTTATATTAAGCATTTTTAGGATTAATAGGAGAAAATCCGAAAAAAAAAAAAAAAAACGTTTTTATTTGCAATATATCCTCTATCTATTGAAAATCCTCCTATTTGAAAATTTTTGTTCGAAAAACCTCATTCCGTCAAGTCGTGTCAAATTTTTTGTTAAGAAGGTAAAAAATGCCAAAATTATAAAGGAATAATTGCAATTTTGGTACCCAAAATTTTATTTTTTCAAAAATTAAATCCAATTTTTTTATATGTGCCACCTACCGTCCTAAATCTTTAAAATTTTATTTTTCACCCTACCCCAACCCATCTTTTTCCCCAAAAATAAAAAATAAATTTTTCTGCTTCAAACACCCAAGATTTTCTGGTATTGCTGAAGTATGAAAAAACTCAAGCATTGCACGGTATAGTCTTCTCTCCTCAAACCATTATCACATTAACTTTAGAATTCATGTCAAGCCTTTATCTTGTTTTGTACAAAAATGGAAATCTCTTGGTATATCCATCAAGAATAATAACTCATCTTTTTTTTTTTTCTCTATTTACTTTTGATGATCTCCATCTGAAAACTGGCTCATCAAATATTTAAATGATTATATATCGATGGTTTTATAATTTACTTGATTTAAGACCACCTTATTTATTGTTCCTTCTTTTCGTGTCCTTATCCAAATTTCATACGAATTTGAAACCTTATAATACAAAACTAGTGCAACAGTCTCAGTTAAAAAAATATTATATTGATTTAAGACTACTTTGTCTATTGTTCGTTTAGATATTAGAGATATCTGCAATTACGGATTCTTTCTCGAAAGTGGAGATTTTGAACTTAGGGAACAATAGCTTTGGTATAGGGATCTTGACATCTTCTTCGGTTTGAACATCATTTTCTAGGGGTTCGACTTTAAATCGATGTGAGAACCAAAAATGTCGGGTCTGGAACACTTGTGGGCAGTACCTGAAAAACCATAGGCCTTCGCTTTTCGCTTGCACAGTACATATATTGAATTAAGTCGTGAGATTTAATATTCATAACTCATGATATCATAAAAGATCGAAAAAATCAAAGGAAAAAAGAAAGAGAAAAAAGTGAATTTACCGAATGTTTTCTTCGTGATTTGAATTGAGGAATCCGTAGTATAGGGAAGAAGATGAAGTGGGGTACGGTGAAAAATAAAGTTTAAAATATTTGAAATTATAGGTGACACATATAAAAAATTTGAATTTAATTTGTGAAAAAATAAAAAGTTTGGGTACTGTAATTACAATTATTATTTTTAATTTTAACATTTTTTTTACTGTTTTTAATAAAAAAAATTGACAAAACTTGACGGTAGGGGTTTTTCGAACAAAATGTTTCAAATAAGGGTTTTTTTTTTTTAGCAATTTCCAATAGGTATGAGGTATATAGCAAGTGGAAAAGTTTTTAGGGGGATTTTATGTTATTAATCCGACTTTTTAAAAGTAAGATATTCTTTATTTTTGAGGAGTCGAACCTTAAAACTAAACTACAAAAGACTCTTTCTATTAACCATACAAAATAGAGAGTGATTTCAACTCTTTACATTTGGAGAACCAAACTCATTATCTTTAAATATTATATCAAGATTGCATTTAATAGTATTCCAAATTTCAATACTTTATTACTTCAATTATAATCAATATTTGATTCCAATTACTTTCAAAATATTTTTTTCTTTCTTTTTTTAACTATGCATTCTTCATCAAAATACTATTTTAAAATACATTTTCATTAAAAAAAAGGAGGGGGGGGGGGGAGGGGGCTTAAACAAGCTCCTAATATAATATTAATTGAAGGATGAAGGAAAAACAATAAATGAACATTGAAAAGAGTCAATTAAAGAGAAAAAAAAGTAGAAAATTAGTTAGAGTATATAAAAGATTTACTTTTAAATTTAGAGATGCTCTCTCTTTCGATTAAGGTATTAAAGATGCTCTATCAAATTAAAGAATCTCTTAAAAATGCTCACGTTTCCTTATAACTAGTGAGGGAAACGTGCATTGCACGTTCGTTGATTAGTGTTAAAAATAAGTGTTTGTAAATTTTAGAGAAATTCATTTGTAAATGACAATGTCGAAAGAAAAGACCCAATCTGCAACAAGAAGCACAAAAAAAAAAAAATGTACACTTCAATTTCTTATAAAATCCCAAAGACAAATTACAACTTCAGCTTTTTATTAGCAGTCAGCAAGTATCAAGTATTGATCCCTATTTCACTATTTTCAATAATTTATCCTTTTAATATAGTAATTTCCTTACTCGCCCACCTTTTGAAACACAGCTCAAGTAGATGTCAGTATCCACAAAACTCCTATAAGAAAAAATACATTGTACTCAATAAAAGATAAACATTCGTATAATTTGATAAAAATTCAGGTAGCACAAATAACGGAATTTCACAAGAACATCAAAAAAGATGTAGGGATTTCTTTTTCACGAAAACAATAAATGATAAAATAATAAAATAAGGAACCGAAAGAACAAACAAAATCATTGAAAATTCCAAAACATATGGATTATTAAAATGAATAATAGTACCGCATATGATGCAGGTAAAAAGTTGAGGACTAAAACAATGTGCATATTTAAGCTTATGGTTTGCTTAGGGTGAAAAGGGGGGGAAAAAAGATGTAAAACACCAAATAATGATATAAATATCATAAATAATGATAGCATATCATACAGGTGCATGACAATTGAGCGCTAAACAATCTACATGTCGAAGCCATTGTGTTACTGATTCAACAACTTGAATGTTGGTGAATTATATATAAATCTAAAACAACAAATACAAAAGCAGCATCTCATCAATAAACTGAATTTAAAGATCGAGTGTGCACCATTACCCGTATAACACCACTTGAGATATAGTTTATATCTCCATGTCAATTGCTCAATTACTAAAATGCATTATGGAATTGAAAATCTTGTAAATAAATTTTGTTAGAAGGAAGTACATATAGCCAAATCAAACTATCATCGGTATACTTACTTTGCCATATCAATTTTTTATTTTTATTTTTATTTCTCAAGCAATATCCAAATTTCTAGTTACAAAATCTGTAATTCTACAAAAACAACATGTTCATTTAGATGCAAAATCATCACGAAGCAGGTACAAAGCATGTCTGAACGAATGAAAAAAATTATATAACATGCATGGATGTATTTCTTTAAGATATATGATATAGATAAACAAAACTTAAGTGAAGGCATTCTAGAAAACAAAAATTGACATAGTGGGATATAACAATGAGATGTGTACTACATTTATGAAGCAACACCAGTTAGCGAGAACTATGGAAGAACAAATGATGCAGTTCACAAGAATGGTGGTCAGCGACATAATTTATGATCAAGCGGTACAACGAAGATTCGATATGATATGGGATCATATCCGGACTTTCACTAATCAACAGGAGAAAAATGAATCAGATACTAAAGAATGGGGATGATAAATTACTTTTTGTTGAAGTACTCTTCATTATTTGATCGATATCAACACCTCCACAACCATCCAATATTAAAGAAAAAAAGAAACTAAAGATCATTAAGGAACAAAGAGCTAATAATTGATCTCCTAAACAATGTCAACCATAACAATTTCTTTTTCATACTTCATGTGTAAAAAATTAGAAACGAAGCCAGAAGTAATTAGATAATAACGAGCAATGCATTTATGCTCATCTCTGTTTGTCTATTTCTGTGGGGTTTGAACACGGTATGTTCTGAATATTCACAAGTTAAAATAAAGTCCAAATTTAAGGAAAACAAAAGTTCTTCCCCCCAGCACGAGACAATTTATGAGGACATAATGATAGTTTTGACATCTTTAATGATTTACGTTGAGATGGGTCCTCAAAACTTTACGTATGAGCACAGCGTCATCTAAAAGTGGTAGATGTGTCTACAAGCCAGAGAGTAACATGTTGTCTCAAAGCAAATAATACCATTTTCCAAAACTCAAATATAATATGTTGGCTTTCTATTTGCTCAATAAGGTCCATAATCTCTTGATTTAGGAATTCATTTTATTTTTACGGTATCCTTTGAAATGAAATTTAATGAAAAACTGAGCTTTGTTATTCTTAAGACTATAGTATTGCTAGAATGATAATATTTTTTAAATAATAAATCATTAAATTTATTTATGTCGTAGTATAAACGTGAATTTAGACAAAACAGTGTTCATGTAGTTTTATTGTATAAAAACAACAAACGTTTATATCAAAGTAAGATGACTAAAACCAAATTGACATACCATAAGAACAAAGAAAAGACAACCTCGCAAATTACCAGCTGTAACTGATCCTCCTAGAGAATTCACATACATGACTATATCCTGTTCAATATCACAACACGATCGATATGTAAATAATTCGCACAATGCCTATATTCACAGGGAAAATATATAATTAAAATGAACTGTATACATAAGTGTGCACATACTTGCATTCATGTGAAGAAATCTATATATATATGCTTAAGATAAAAAACAAAGATCAGTCAGATAGTAAGATTTCTCTCTTTTCCATGGGGTGAAAAGCTTAAATGTAAAAGGAAGGGCATTCATGCTATTATTACCATTACACATTGAAATATAAAATAGCTAGCAAATAGAGAATTTGAATAATGTGATTTGAGAGAAAGCCACTCATTGGAAAGTTCTAAATAAGGAGTTATCAAATTTGGAAACAAATCTTAAATTCTTCATACAGCAAAATAGTTGATTTCAGGGTGCCGCACAGACCGGCAAATGCCATCGTTTGAAGAGTGTACTAATGCCTCACAAGATGGACCTCCTAAGTCATCACAGCTAAATCACGTAACGCTTATACTACTATCACAAGACTACCATTGATTTCATTACTATTACAGGTGTAAGATCACTAAAATACCGAAAAATAAAAAACATGAAGAATATTTGTTCCCATGAAATATTGAGCAAGCACACTATGTGCATGTTTTAGCATGGACTAAAATTTACAACCATTGCAACAATAGAAATAAATTAAAAAAAATTTGTACTAAAAAAGATCTCCGTAATTTCACTAATTCACGTAACTTCAAATCAGTTGCACATACAATAAAGATTAAGTCAGTGCAGATGTGCAAGTTTCTGTGTACTGGTGTAGCTCAACCAAGCTATGGATAAAAGTTGGGATATAAGAGGAATTAACTAAATTTATTAACAATAAACATCCTCTCAATAGAAAAAGAAATTAGCAATGACAAGGCCAAAGTAAGCATACCTTAATAGGATCAACAGCATCGAGATGGAGTAACTGAGCCACAATAATGTTTTCCATATCATCATCTACTGCTCCACCACAACGTATTATCCTCTGCAAACAAACATAAGAATCATTTCACGGCTAGTTAAGCCAACAGTGATTACTAATACTAAGAAATCAATCTGGATAATAACGCCTTACATATTGAAAAAGCTGGCTGATGACACTCCCCTTGCTCCATTGGAGGCGGCCCCTTGCCCCCCTTGTGCATAAGCTGGAAAGTATGGTGATGAAAGAACCTGCAAATCGTCCCTAAATACGCAAAAGAAAGAAAATTGTTAGCTTCCATTTCGTTCTTTTGTTGAGGTAATTGCATAAACAAAACTTACCTAACTGACCTAATACCCTGTCGTGAGCTCATTTCCCGTGCATTAAACTCAGGAGAGTAGACAGCTCTCACTGAAGAACTCTGGAGCTTGGACTTCCCTAATTTTCCGTGTCTTTGTGGCGCACAGAGACACTCCATGGTGCACGGAGACATGGGTCTCCGTCTCCGTGCGCGGTCTCGTGTCTCTGTGGTGCACAGAGACATGGGTCGTGTCTTTTTTTTTAAACACACCAACTCTAACCATGAACTAATTAAATATGAAGCTTTCTGAGTTTTACATAACTAAAAGCAAAAAATTAAACCCCTAAGAATATAGAGCTATAAAAAAAAAACTTTTCTAACTAAAACCAACAAAGATAGAGGCATCAATTTCCACCGACTACAATCATCAATCAAACCAAACATGATTTTTTTTTTTTTTGGGAATCTTTAGAAGGGAAGAAATCAAACCTTCAATGAATGACAAAACGTTTACTTTCCTGCGATCTACCAATTGCATTTTCATACACACACATTACACCCAAATAAAATCAAATTATAAACTCAATTAACATCATAAGCTAAAAACCATTCTCAAGCATTCAAGGAATATAACTTCTTTACACACATTGTATCCAAGAATTCATTATTTTACATATCAGACACAAGAAACAATTTCATTTATTCCCAAATCATAAAAAATCTCACAATCAATTCAAACATTGGACTCAATCAGATATTCACCCATAGAAGAAAAAATAGAAAAGGTACCTCGGGTTCTTGATCTAGCATTTGAGATGATGGGGAGTCTTTGAAACTCTTATCTTTTATTGCATTCAATCAAAATACAATGTGTGTGTGTGTGTGAAGCACAAATTGTACAGATTAATGGCGTATGTTGTTTGAAATTGCCTACAACATTTTCAAGTAAAAAGATTAAAAATCTTTTAAAAAGTTTCACTGCATTAATATGGAAACAATGAAACAAACTACAAACTTATCTACAATACCGAGGTTCATAGCACAAAATTGGCATTAGATATGAAGATACCTTATTTCAATCTGATGTTGTAACGAAAACAA
>CAIGRP010116747.1:0-15484 GCA_903798385.1 Fraxinus cuspidata
AAAAAAAAAAAAAAAAGGAGAGAGGTTAGTCCACTGCAGGACCTGTCTTACTTCGGGCCTAACTGGGCTTTTGACGTATGGAAACCGACCCGTGACACGTATTATAAAAGCCTAATTTTGAAATGGATCATGCTTTGTTCTTTCAAGATGCTTGTATACTTTTAAAGTGAATATAGTTGAACTAATTATGTATCACCGTTTCAAAATTATACATATTTAATTATTTTATTTGATTTCAATATTTATAATATATTAAATATCTCTAGAATTATTTTTTGAACGATTCTAATCCTACTATAATTCAATTATTTAAATAATACCTCATTTTTTATTTTTCAATATGTATTAATTTATTCTAACTATTCAATTACCATGAATGTACATGTATATTTGNTTTTTGAACGATTCTAATCCTACTATAATTCAATTATTTAAATAATACCTCATTTTTTATTTTTCAATATGTATTAATTTATTCTAACTATTCAATTACCATGAATGTACATGTATATTTGACATATTCATTTCACATGTATGTCTTTATTAATGTATGTATTGCCTATTAATAATTCTCGATTAATTAATATTAAAATTCGTTTAATTTAAATTCATCTTCATTTATACATTTCGGCGTTATTAATTATAATTTCACATTCAATAGTGCATTTCATTATTTACGTTCATGTATGCTAATTAACAATTGAAATTAAATATCACATCAAGTAAAAATTATTTTTTGGACTATTTTAGCCATACTATAATTCAATATTTCAATAATACCATACTTTTTCGTTTTTTAATATGTATTTAATTTATTTAACCATTTAGTGACTATTAATATACGTGTACATTTGACGAATTTATTTCATTTGTGAGCTACCATTAATGTATGAATTTTCTATTATCGATTTTCAATTAATTAACATTCACATTCATTTACTTAATATTCATCTTCATTATAAGTTAATTATAATTTCACATTCAATAATACATTTCATTATTCACGTTTATGTATGCTAATTTACATCCAATTTTATTTAATTCAAAATTAAATAAGTGATTTAACATTCATCGTCACGTATTTATTCCATGGTATTAGTTATAAATTAATTAACATTCAAGTATATTCAAATATTACTTTTACAGCACTTATAAAACATTTCATAATAACGTGCAATGTACGTTCAACATTAACTAATGTTCATAAATATTATAACATGCCTTCAAAATAATAGTGAGAGTGAGACGAATTAATAATTTATATAAAAATTACAGTTTGGTATATTAAAATTGGATAAGATTACTCAATATATAAAAAAAAATTATACATATAAAATATGCATCTTCGTAAAGGTAATATCAATTTTATTAGGAATTAAAATCAGCCTCCAAGTTGGGCAAAATACTTATCGACATGCAATCAAGCCAAGGAAAAGACTGGTTTGCTAGGGATTAAATCCCGGTTGGAGACCCCCCTCCAATAGGGGGCGCCATTTGGGGCCCCTTATTTGACCCGAGATTTAATTCTGGGCCAAGTAGCAGGGCCCATCAAGCCAATACGAAGTGGCCAAATAAATAGTAACAAATGAAGCAAGATCATGATCCAATTCATTCTCACCACAAGGAACCATGCAACAAGAACCAACTTTTACTTATCTCAAAAGAGCTGTAATACAACTTAAAACTAGTGTAATTAGAAATAATGAATGTTCACATTGTAAGCTTGCGATGAAATGCAGTGAATCGCATTCAGCTACGTTTATGCAAAGATCAAGTTTTTTTGTCCTCCATCCTCCACAAACTCTTCCCTCGATCGAGCTCCATTTGCCTTGTCATGATCAAGTATCACAACCCCTAATTCATATCGGTTGTCCTATATCTACATTACAACTTATAGATTTGTATATGAATAGATGTTGTAGCGAGATATGATTAAGTCTAAATTTCACCAACTAAAAAAAAAAGTTCCCCCACTTTCTTTTTGTTACCCCACCAATCAATAAAAGAATTTGTAAATGATGTACACAAGCATTTTTCAACTCGTCTAGAAAGATTTTTTTTTTAAATTTAAATCAATATTTAAAATGTTTGACACTAATAATTAATTTAAATGCATGAAAATTCAAGGATAATGCTACTTGTACATAATGTGTTACATACAGATAATATGTCAAAAAGTGATTGGAGAATTTTATTTTTTCATTAAAAAAAATCTGATCTAATAATATCTTTACAGGTAACATTAAAAATTCAATAAATAAACCGCCCAAATTGCAACTCTATGAAACAGCCGTCCTGCGCCACCCTCAAATAGTAAAATAATATACAAAAAAAAGGTACAACACGCTTTGAGAAATAAATTTCTTTTAATTTAATTTAAGTTTTAAATAAAAAATGTTTAAACGAACACTATTTTAGGAAATAATTCAATTCCTGCTTATAATCTGGGCCACTCTTGAAAAACCGAACAATAAACAGCATTTTAAAGCAAATCATTTCCTCAATTTTCTCGTAACACTGCTTTAGTTTCGATCTCTGGGCGTGCCGGAGATCGGACAGGTTTGGCCGCGCCGCCGTCCGTTGCCATGGCTTTCGCGTCGGAAAATTCTTTGTTTAACAAATACGAGCTCGGAAAATTACTGGGCTGTGGTGCATTTGCCAAAGTTTATCATGCCAGAGATCTCAGAGATGGCCAAAGTGTAGCCATCAAAGTGATCAACAAAAAGAGGCTGAGCATTAATCTCATGGGGAATATCAAGCGGGAGATTTCGATTATGCATACGTTGAATCACCTGCATATTGTAAAGCTATATGAAGTTCTGGCAACGAAAACTAAGATTTATTTTGTTATGGAATTTGTTAAAGGAGGTGAATTATTTGCGAAAGTGGCGAAAGGCCGTTTCGGCGAAGATCTCAGCCGTATTTATTTTCAACAGCTGATCTCCGCCTTGACTTACTGCCATTCACGCGGCGTTTACCACCGCGATTTGAAGCCAGAAAATCTGTTACTAGACGAAAATGGTGATTTGAAAGTCACCGATTTTGGACTCTGCGCCTTCACTGAACAGATCCATCCAGACGGGCTTCTACACACGCTATGTGGAACTCCAGCTTACGTAGCGCCGGAAATTTTGGCCAAAAAAGGCTACGACGGTGCCAAAATTGATGTGTGGTCTTCCGGCGTAATCCTGTTCGTGCTCACTGCCGGTTATTTGCCGTTCAACGATCCGAATTTGATGAATATGTACCGGAAGATTTACAAAGGCGAATTCCGGTGCCCGAAATGGATTTCGTCGGATCTAAAACGGTTTTTGTCTCGAGTTTTGGATACAAATCCCATGACGAGAATTACCATCAATGAAATCAAGTGTGATCCTTGGTTCAAAAAGGGCTACAAAGAAATCAAATATTCCCAAATTGATGAGAATTTGGATACTCTAAAAGAGGAAGACAAAAAACTGTTGGATTTAAACGCATTTGATATAATTTCATTCTCCTCAGGGCTGGATCTTTTAGGATTGTTCGATGATTCGCACAGTGCGGTAGGGGATGTGGAGCGGCTGACGGTGACGGAGCCGCCGGATAAAGTCATCGAGAAGGTGGAGGAGGTGGTGAAGGGGGAGAAGAAAAATATTGTTATATTGAGGAGAAAAAAGGAATTTGGAGTGGAGCTAGAGGGGCAGAATGGGAAATTCGTCATTGGTTTGGAGGTTTACCGGTTGACCGAGAGTATGGCGCTTGTGGAGGCGAAAAGGATTGCTGGAGATGCAATTGGGTTCACCGAGTTATGGAAGAAGAAAATTAGGCCGGTCATTTTGCCTCAACAGGAGCAGCAGGTTCCCGGTAATTAGGTTTTCTTGGTGAATTTTGTTTTTTCATTTCTGATTCAATTATGGTGATTGCAATATTTTGTCGTGTGTAAAGAAATTTAAAAAAAAAAAAAAAAGGCTATAACTTCTTTTATACAAGGAAAGTAAAATAAAATAATATTCTTAATATAAAGCTGGGTTTTAAAAATATTTACCCGGATTGTTTGTTGTAATCTATTCTGCTCTTTTTATGGTTTTCCTTTTTTTTTTTTTTGGATAAAGAATTATGGTATACATGTAAATAAATGTATATAAAGCAATTGAGTTGGAAATAGAGTGGATCAATCATTTTTTTAATTCTTTTGGGAATCTATAATGTCCCAACAACATGCTTAATGTTATACCAAATTATCAAGGTTAAATTATCAAAATGCACATATCAATCTTTATATTTTTTAGTTCAAAAGTTTACTTTGGGTTAAACAACGAATTCGATCTTATTAGAAGTCATGTGGATTATAAGACCACTATTTTCCCACGTCTTTATGCAGTTTTACGTCTCTCTTCCCTTTCTCTATATGACGAGAGATCGAGTTATAGGTTTTGTGGGGTTTAAAATTAAAAAATAATTTATAATATAACATAATTATTATTCTCTCTCTCTCTCTCTCTCTCTCTCTTCACAAGAAGTTGATTATATGTCATTCTAGATTTCACGCAATAAAATGAGGGAAAAAAAAAATTGAAAAAAATAGACTTCAAGGGCATGATCAAGATTTAAATGTATTGGGGACCATAATGAGATTGAGAGGAGATTATGAGTTTAGATCAAAAAAGGAAAATTATAAATTTTGGTACTTCGTAGCATAGTCCTTGTGAGATTATACTGGACTCACATTCATTTTACTACTTTTCATGATATTGTTCACTTGCAAATTTGCCGATCTTCTCTTCAACCCACTTAAACCTCAAGCAAGTGGCGAATATGTGGGTGGCTGCACTGGGCTTCAACTCAATACAGTCCTAGTTCATATCTTATTTTGTTTTGTGATTTTATTTTTTTAAAAAAATTATATCTTGGCCCAAATATAGAATTGGCCCACTACCCATCCTATTTAATTTCAGCCCAACTTCTTAAATGAACTGAATTTTTGAATTAGCCCTTACCCAAAAGAATAGAACTTCTTTCACAATTTAATGTAGTAAGCGACGGGCAACGAACAACCTTGTAATTTGCTACAAAAGTCCAAAGAAACAAAACCCAAATGAGAGGACTTAATTACTTTTTAATGTACTGTCGACATTTTCATAAACTAAATTTCCGTTAAATTAAGAGACGAATTCATGATACTATTCGAGTCATGATTGTTTGATCGAAACAAATATGAGTCAACCAAGTATTAATTTTCACAAGATTTGAAAAAAAGTTTCGGGAATGTTTCTTGAAAACAAATTACTTAAATGAATAAATGCACATTAATCTCATTGTTAATACAAACAATTATTGTAAGATGTGAAAATTAGCTTCGTCGATCCTTTAAACCTTTAACAAATCCAAAATTGAAAGCAATTGATCGAAGAGTATATACTTTTACCCGTTTGAGTGCAAACAAAATTTGGAAGTTAGGGTTCCAATTTTACGATCTCTACAAAGAAATCATGAAGAAAAGGACAAGAAAAGAACTGTAAAACCCAAAAGATTCTTGCAGATATGGAAACAAACAGTAAATCCATCCACATTGACTAGGATTCATAGCAAAAAATTGACATTTACTCACCAGAATACCTTTTTTCCATTATTATTTCAAGCAATTTCTCTATTAATCATGAAAACTTCAAACCCTGCGAAGAAAAAAGGTCAGGACCTTGGCAACAGAAGTTTTCTAGCGTAATTTTAGCAGAGAGAATCATGGGAGAGAAAAATACTAATAGAGAAGAAGAAATGAAAAGTATGCACAAAATGGGGGTTGCATGGGGGAAATGGAAGATTGGTGTTTGGTTGCATGCGAGAATGGATAAAGAGAAAACATGGGTACCAAAAAGAGAGTGGCACAGCTCGCACAATGTCGTTTCGAAATAGATTCAAAGAAAAAACCATTGAATTGGAGGTTGATGATAGGAGGTGATAACATGTGTCCAATATCAATAGTGACTTATGTTAGCCTCTTTTATATTGTAGTGAAGTGAAGTATAAAAAAGAGAGGATTTTGAAGTTAACGGATTTGGAGAAATGACAAAGTTAAATCATAAAGCTAAAAGCTTTCTTTATTTTACATATGTTAGTAATAGGGACAATTCCATTTCTACCGATTTTTTTGTGCCGAAAATGTTACACCCTCTCACATGCGCGCGAGACCCGCATAAATAAAAAAATTCCCAAATGTGTGGTCCCCACACCCCATTGTGAGTGTAAGTAAAATATTATATAAAAAAGTAGATTTTCATGTAGCATTGTCCTACTAACGGAAAAGTAAATAAATTGACCTTCAAACGAACCAAAACTCATCATTCAAAGCAGAATAAGCACAACATGAAATTTCGATCTCTCACAATCATAATAGAATCAAAAGTCAAGATTCTGATGTGCATGAGACCTCAATCTAAATGTGCAAAGAAATTTTCATACAAATTTACACCAAAAAAATATATTTATTTGGATCACATAGCCATAAAATTCATCTACGTCTGCTAGAAAATCAAAAGACAACACAATTCTATCTCAAATACATAATGGATTTAAATAAATATTTAAACATACACGTGGTTATGAATATGAACAAATTGTACATAGAGAGTACCATATGTTAAAGCATGACAAATGCCGATCTCCTCTACAGTTCGAGACTTGAAGAACCTGATGCCATTCGACAACAAATTTTAAGATTAAAAATTAACAATTTACCTACGAAAACTGAAAGAATTGTATGAATCAAAATTGCAGAGAGATACTTACAGAAAAAAGGCCCATTTCTTTCATATTCATCCTTTGATTTGTATCTCTAAAAAAATATAGTTTATCTTGATTATCCTTTCCAAGTTTCTATGGAAACTTTCATTTCTCTCAGCTAAACTAAAATTTGCCCATTTCTTGCATTCTGGCATAAAACTCCCTTCTTCCCAAAATCCCCGATTCAAGATTCTTCCTTTTGCATATTCGTACCAATGGTGAATGATTTGTGTGAGAAGATCTCGTTGAAGGCCAGGCAAATAGCTTCATGGTGGTTCATGATAGCCAGCTTCTGATACGTGTCTAGGCTTCTCTTAACCTCTTTTATTCATGTAGAAGATGTAGATACGCGAGGGACAAAAACACAAAATCAAATGGCAAGTGAGTAATGTCATCGAGGAACATCCCAAGAGCCATCCAAGCATTGTTGTAAATGTCTCTTGGCTTGCTTCCTATCAATTACGTAAATGAAATTATAAAATTTATGAACTTGAATTTTGATTCACGCAATTTCTTCTCTAACATGTATGATATTTTGCAGATATATCTGTTGCCTTATCATGTAGGGCAAAATATTGCGTTAAAGCGGCTCTCCAATTGTCCAAATTTAGTTCCATTCAAATTCATGCAACGCGAATAGCTTATTATCAAATTATGTACTTTATTAAGTGATATTATATATGTGTTCTTTTTTCACGTTTTGCTTACGTCTTTATTTATAGCTTCCACTATCAACTCTGTTCATCGTTATTCTTTGTTCTACTTGTTAGTGTTCCATGTTAATGAAACCAGACTCATGATTTGCTATGAATACCATTTCACCAAAGTGTAGTCGATGGATTGTGTGAGTTGGAATGACTTATCCAAGTCATGTGGCAAACAACTTGGTCTAGGTTTTTAGGTCCAACAAAACCATAACAAATACGGTTCCGAATTCTTATTCAATAAAATTAAAAAGAAAATAAGTTTAAAATATATATATATAGGGTGTTTGGTGGGAATTAAAATTAGATTTTTAGTAGATTGCGATATAAATTTTTGAAATGTGTGGTTGAAAAGTTGTGGGACCCAAGAAAGACGTGGTTAATATTGATTGTTTGACTTTGACTTAGATTAAAATCTGATTTTAATTCGTACCAAACAAGACCATAATATTGTTCCATATTGTTAAATACTTCATACCAAAAGACCTAAAGAGAGAAAAAAACTTCGATGAAAAAAAAAAGAATCGAGAAAATTAAAAAGAAAGTTGAAAATATAAATGCGACAATAAATAAATGAGAAAATTGAAATTTAATTTTTACACCACTTACTCGAACTTATACCTTATCGTTGACTTAGAAGGATTGTACAAAGAGTGTGGATTTTTAAAAAAAGACGCGAAATTGTACACGCAATCGAGCATATGATGAAGATTCTATTCTAAACAAAGTGGATACATTTGACAAAACGGTTTTAACAAAAAAATAAAGTAATATGCAATGCACGTTGAAAATGGAATTGGGTAAATTGGTGGGATCCAACCCATTATGGACCTTATTTTCTTCGAAAATTAAAATTTTGAAATGTTTGTTGGATCATGACTAAACCATTCATCACTTTTTGATATCAAAATTTCTACAAGTTAATAAAGATAAAGGTTGCTTCAATTGATAAATTGGTTCTTCACTATCAACTATGCGCAATTTGGTCTTTTTATAGTAGAATATCTGATGTGGTACGAAAAAAAATAGAAATAATTTTTTGGAGTGTCCATTTTCGGAGAGCGTTCTTATTAATTTTCGCTACATCAATATCCCACCTCGATAAAGAGAAAAAAATATATATCAAATTTCCTAATTCAAAAATATATTCTATTCAGTAATACTTATCCCATTGAACTTATATTTTGATCAAGTTTGCATAACTTTTGGGTAGAATGAGCTGTTGATACAATATTTGAAATTTAATATGACTTGACTTGTACTTAAGAATATAATCACATGAAATAAAGATGAATAAGCATTAAAAATATTATTTCAAGCGAACCATTATTTTTCTTTAATTTTTAATTACACATTCTCAATAAAAAAAAAATTTCGCAAATCTATATCAAACACGTCGTGAATTCTATCCAAACAAATATTTGGTCACAAACTTTCATTAGAGATAAAATATGCTAATCAATTAAATATTAAAGATATGAATACAATGAAAAAATCAAGAATGTAAACACGATATTTATGTAAAGGTTTATTGCAATGAAAATATGTGTATCAAAAAAAATTATGGCGTGAATATAATTTACTTATAAAAGAAAGCGTCGCTCCTGTTGAAGGTATTTTGTTTTTCTTTTCTATTTTTTTCTTTTATTTTTAACGAACAGTATGGCTAAAAGAAATATGTTAATGACCAAGTTGTTCGATAAACTATACATTAAGGACCAATTATAAAATATTTTGTTTGCAATAAGAGTAGGTCACCCCTATAACAACCACTAATATACTTTTCTTACATCCCAATCATTATTTTCTCTCAATAATTTCACTTTCCTTTCATGAAATTCTCTCTCTAAAACCTCATTTGAGAATAGAGAGAGAAACCACGAAATGTGCCCCCTCAGAATAATTCTGATCTTCCTCTCTGCAACCCTAGCCGGATTCTTTGTCCTCAGAAACCTCAAATCCTCTACCATAAACCCCGAAAACGACGACGTGAAGTCCCCAACCGACAAGGAAATTGAATCCCCAAATTCCCTCACCATTTCCTCCAAGGCATTTTTTATTCTCTGTTTCTCGCTCCAGTTTTTGCGATTTTATTGTTTAATTTTTGGGAATTTGCTGACAATTTGTTATTATAATGTGATTGCAGGTGTGTGGGGCAATAAGGAAGGGGTTTTGGACCTTTGTGGACATGGCAAGCGGAAGTTATCTCTGGAGGAATTTGGTTTCTTCTTCCACTACTTGTACCGGGAAGCGTGCTGATTAGCTTGATGGTAATGTGTGGTGATGTTTGTGAATTTGTTTTGGGCGATTATCGTTCTCTGTTGTGTAATTTCTCTTTGATATAATACCTCACAAGACGAATCAATTTTACTTGTAGAGATTATTTCTTGAAAACTGCACGGGTCTTGCTTGTAATGTAATACAATGCTGTAGGTTGTTATATGATGTCTCCTTGTATAGATTACATATTATATCTTGTTACACATTCAAGTATTGGTATTGCTAGTTTGCTGTTATACATGATATTATGAAGGCGTGTGGAAGGTTTATTGTACGCTTGATTATCCCATTCTAGCTTCTCCTCCAAATAGCTGCTCTTTTAGCATGTTATGAGAGCATAAAAAGCGGGCTATCATTTTGTTAATAAGTTTTAAATGCACTTTATCCCATTGAACTACACCTCGGTTCGATGATTCCCCTTATAATCTTTTAATTACATCACTTCATATATTGAAATCTACAAAACTATGAATAGAAAGATTCATTGCCTGAACAAAAGAAAATGGGCAAAAACAGCACAGTAATGAAACCCCCACTCACTGACAAGGAAAAACCGACATGCCATTGGATTCTGATACCATATTCGGTCACTAAATCGTGAATGATAAGAAACAAAAGTTGTAATATGTGAAGTATAGTTCCCATAATCACCATTGTCACTAAATACAAATAGCAGAACCACTTAGGTCTGGCATGATATATTTCTGTTAAATTTGGACAGTTACAAATGGAATGGATCTACTGGAGTCAAATTAGTAGTAGAAAGAGGTTAGGTGATTCAATTTATAGATGAGGAGAGCACTGTGTAAACTGATGTACACCGTGAGAGGATAAATTATATATAATCTTTTTACTGATTTCCTCAAAAACGGAAATGCTTTCTTATTCGTTTCTTGTGCATTTATTGTATATCTATGATCATTTTATTTCTTTGATCAGTGCCCTTTTTGTTCGCTTAAGTTAAAGAAAAACAGTGAGAGAATATTGAACTGAATGTGTTATGAAACTTTAGTTCAGAGTAGCTCTTAAACCACATTGTTGAAGCATTGGGGACCACGTATACATTAACTACAAGATGAAATATAACCTATTTGGGACTTGGATTCTCTTAAGAAAAATATTGGATAATAAATGATTAGCCAACTATAACTTGCACGGTAGTTGTGTTTGATTCTTGTTTACTGCTCAGTGAATTGTGAAATAATTAAGATGTGCATTTAGTGACGAATACTGCAAGAATCCTATTTCCATCTTTGCACAAATTCGTTTGTTAAAGTGATGTTGGTACTCAATGGTGCATTCATGCTGAAACTCGGATGCTTTAGATATCCCCAGGTTGTTCTGTGGACTTCTCCAAGAGATTAGTCATAGGCAAATTGGGTTTAATTATATTTTATGCTTAAATAGACGTTTGAAGAGAATTTTATTTTCAGCAGTAGTTACTTTTCATATTCAATCGTAATGGTTTGGTTTTGAATTTTTCCAAACAATTTATAATGGTTTGGCTTGAAAATATTTCGAAAATTGTCCAAGTTGAACCGTGTTCACCCTTTACTTAATTACGATGGAAATCTCATTGTATGTTTGGTAAGTTGGGTTTAATAGTATAGAATAGTATCTTGTTTATTGCACTATAGATTCATGTCGAATATTACGAACAAATTGCTCTCTTAAGGTTTTGAAGTATACATTAATTCTTTAATTCATAGCTAATCTATTCTGGCCGCTTTATTTTAGAGGTTACGATTTTAGTGCCTTTGACTTTGGTTATTTGATTAATGTTAATGATAACATACATGTGAAATGTGCTCATGGTCGCACGATGTCCAAGCAGCATAAGAGAAACAGTCTGTACTAACAAAAAATTGTTGACCTCTTAAAAGTAAGATAAATTAACACCCTAATTAATGATTTTTAGAGATTCAATCCCCTTTTTGGCTGTTGAAGAAGTGGAAGACCTAGTTTGGAAGAGTATTGCTATTTAGCCTCAGTGGCGTTAATGTGACATTAAATGATAGATGAAATTAAGTAAATCATTTAATTTCACCTTTCATTAGAGCCCGAGGTTGTAACCCCAGTTGGACTACATAGCATTACTCAGTTTGGAAAATTGAATGTTGAATGTCTAATTCTTTGATTTTGTAAAGTTGTTGGTAGATGTTTTCAGCTTTTGAAGAGTGATCTAGGAACTTATATATCAAAATTGAATTAGTTATTTATCAGTTTTTCTTAAATAATTTTTTATTCGTTTATGTTGTGCTGTGGAGATCAATAAGGGACAGAAACGAACGATACCTCATGTCGAAATATATATATGTAGTCCACGGTAAAGCGACTTTAAAAACTCAAAGCATAAATAATATATTCATATGTTAGCATTGATTTAACAAGGTTTTGAAACGTATTAGAATAATGAGTTGCACACGTTCACTTTAACTGGTTTTCTTAAGCCTCCAATAGGTAGGGAAAAAAAAAAAATTAAATTTTCAATAAATTTTGATAAAAATTGTTGAAATGTGGTTAAGAATAGCAGTGGGCATTTTAATTGGAACTGGATGTTTCGATCCGATTTCAAAAAAAAAAAAAAAAAAAAAAAATGGAAGTCGAAATTGATAACAGACTGGGTTCCAACCAACTCTTAATTACTGAATTAGAACTGTGGATGCTCAACTTTTGAAATCTAATTTGTCATTTTTTATAAGTTCATGTTTTTAAAGCTTATTTACCTGGACCTAACAAGCAGAAGTTTGCCCACTAGTGCTATCACAAACCTTTCTTGAGGCAATGCATGGCCACAGTCGAAATTTTATGCTAGATAATGAATGCTATTTGATGACAAATTTGAACTGAATTACGGAAGTATTGAAATATATATTTTATATATTAAGAAAATAATCTATATTATCAAATCACGATTTTGTTTAAAAAAAATATTATGTATAGAATCCAACACAAATTGAAATTTATGATTTTAATTCGAGCGTGGTTGCAATAATTACGTAAACATGAAATGTTTCACTCACCAAAATATCGAAAGTATAATGGGTGATTTCAGATATTGAATACTCGGATCAATCCACCGAATGCCCAAGCCTAATCGAAAAGTTAATAAAAAATGTAAATTCCTTGAGATCATGAAATGTGTGATTGAAAATAAATTCAAGGAAAAATGAATTTTAAAATGTAAGCCAAGGGCTAAATCTATACTCTAAAGTGGGCATACCGCTTTTAAGTAAGCCCAAATGCTTACCCAGAGAAGCCCAATTAAATGATTTCAAATTCAAGTTCCTCGAAAAATTAAAAGGAAATATCCAACAATTACAACGGTCAAATTTGTTCCCCTATAAAGGGAGTTAAATTCGAGCGAGAGAAATTATCCAACAATTGCAGCAGTCAGATCTGTGTTGCTCTTAAGGGTGAATTGTATCGGAGAGATAGAGAGAGATGGGCAAAAGGAAGGGACAAAAGGAAATTCAAAAAACCCTTATTTATGGAGGAGAAAATGTTGAAGATGAAAGATCAATCATAGAACAGCAAGACGAGGAAGGGGAAGAGGAAGAGGAAGACGGAGAAGGGTCAAGATTCTTCGCATGCTATCTGCTTACATCACTCTGCCCCCATTTCAAAGGCCACACTTGTTATTGTGAATTTTTACCTAAGAATCACTAAGTACATATGTGGCAAATATGGCAGATTCACAGTGAATCCTCGGCGTAGAATAAGGCTGCACAATGGTGAAATTAGGAGCGGGGCACGGAGGACCAAGAGGAAGCGCCCCTGGGAAATGGCTTTGTGCATCTATGGCTTCACTACTAATGTCGCTGCTCTTCAGGTTGTTAATTCCTTCGTTTTTCTTTTTTCTCCCCCTTCAAATAATTAGGTTATATAGCCAACTTTTTGTCATGAACTATATCATCAGTATTTCAGCTGGTCTTGATAAAAATGTTGGGATTCTTGAGAGTAGATTCTAACAGAAGATTAAATCATCTCCTTAGTTTTAGCAACTTATTTTTGATTCATTATCTTTATATTTGCATTATTCAAAAATATTAGATTTAGGAATTAGTTTCAGCAACTGATATTTAGGAGCCGCAGTTTCAACAACTCTGATCTTTAGGAGTTTATTACTCTCATGTTGTATATATATACTTGCTCTGATCTATGAAAAGATTAACTTGAACTCATTAATTCAAATTCATGTTATGGTATCAGAGAATCTTTAAGAGAGAGCTAATCCTTTTTTTTTTTAGCAGCCATGACTACCAACTCAACTCCTACCACCATTCAAAACACCAATGACTCTCATAACACCCTCATCACCATTAATGTCGCTGCCCAGCCTCCTCTTAAACTTATCTCCAGCAACTACATTTCCTGGAAGTTGCAATTTCGCACCTTATTCATTATCTATGATCTCCTAGGCTATATTGATAGATCCAAACCATGTCCAGCAGCAGTGGCGAATCCAGGATAATAAGTCAGCCAGGGCGATCGCCAAAATGTTATAATATAAAATAATAAGGAAAAAAATATATTTTTCAATCATACGTGTACGATCAAGTTTCAAATTTTTTGTGAATTCAAACGAAACAGTTTATACGTAAAGCATAATTAAATGGTAAAGACAAGCTTCGAGTTTGGGTGAAAGTTTGAAAACAATGATTTTTAAAACTAAAACTATTTTTTACCTTAAAAGAAAAAAAATATTTTTCCAACTTTTAAAAGAATAAAAAAACAACACTTAAATTGTTCAAATTTGAATTTTATAAAATAAATTAATAAAACTTAACAATAAAAGTATAAATATCATAGAGTAATAATTTGAGTCAATAAGTTTTAAAAAAAATTATTTCGAAAATGAAAACTAATAATAAATAATTATTTAGTTATTATTTATTGAATTAAAAATTTAAACAAAAAGTGGAAAATCAAAGAATTGAACCCCATACCTCCATTGCACAAAATAGTCCTCTTACCATATGAGCTACACTACTTTTGTGGAACATTTGTACAATTATTAATTGATCTATAGTTATTATTTATTGTGTTTAAAAATTAAAAGAGTCATAGAAGGGAATTGAACCCATACCTCCTATTGAACAAAATTGTCCTTCTACCACATGAGCTACACTTCTTTTATTTAACTCTAGTACAATTGTTTATTAATAATTAGTTCTATTTAAAAAAATTAAAAGAGATAACGCTGATGATGGGAATCGAACCCAAGTATCCCATGTGGAAAGGCGCTTACTCTTCCAAATGATCTACACACTATTTCTGTAATGAATGTACAATAACACATTATATATATAGGTATTTTTTATAAATCTTAATTAGCTTTTCTTCTCGGCAGATCCAGCACAGGCGGCCGCCCCGGCTCGCCGGGTGCTGGATCCCCCCCTGTCCAGCAGCCACGCTCACTCAGGGGGCCCGAGGCGAACTCCATAAATTTAGCCCCCAAAATCAATGTAAATGCAAAATCCAACAATGTATTATGCAACCTATTGCTAACTTAAAAACTTAACAGTAAAACAACAAACAAATATATTATACAAAAAATTTATATTATGAAATAACAAAACTAACAATATTTCAAACAATCAGTTAAATACTATTCACCTTGTTGTTTTAGAGGCAAAAACATTAATCAAATCTGAATAATTTACGTGTTCAACCATTTCTTTCTCTATTGATAACATAACCAATCCATTCAATATTCCTTGTGACATAGTTGATCGGATGTA
>CAIGRP010116755.1:0-12361 GCA_903798385.1 Fraxinus cuspidata
CCATTAATTACTACCTTAATTTCTTCAAGTATTAATATTTCATACTTTCTTGTTTATGTACAGACTCCGTCTCTCATCAGGATCAGTAAAATGACCGTAAAAAACATTAAGGGCACGTCAGCAACTCCTGTTGCAGTGTCGTTCGTTTGCAGCAATGTCGTACCTTGCGATGTGGAGGTGGGAGATATTGATCTTGCATACAGTGGAAATCAAGGCCCCATCACAACTAAATGCACCAACGTCAAGCCTACTTTTGTTGGCAAGCAAAATCCACCCATCTGTGCCAATGCTGCTAAGTCTTCTTAAAAATACATTCCATCAATTTTGTAATAATGTAGGGAAGCTTTTATTTGTATTCAAGATTGTAGTTAATAATGAGACTCGAGACTCGAGATAAGTTTGCCTATGCAACCAATTTTGAGCATGAAGGCATGATTGGTTGACATGAGAGCAATTGTGATATGTTCTCCAATATATATAGAAGTGTCATTCTCGCATTTCTAGTTATTCTTTCCATTCTCACAATATCTGATGGGAAAAAAATCACGAACAAAAAACAAGAAGTTTGGTACATAAATTTCAAAGTTCTTTGTTTTAATAATAATAATATTTAACAACCAGCAGACAATGGCTGTGTGTTCTGTTCATACTTCAACTCTTCCTTCACTCATCATACTTTTGTAATAGAAATGGAGATACATAATATCACACCAAAAAATTGAAAATAACCCAAAAGTCATACAATATCAATATCTCAAATTTACACTCCAAATATGGATGAAAAAGAAAAGATCATAAGCATCAAGATATCATCGATCTTGGGCTCATAACAACATTGTACCTTTCAGTACAAAAAGAAAAAATAATCCACAGGACCTAACCCTAAAGTAGGACGAACAAACACAACTACTTCAATGGATCAAGAACAACCACACTGATCTCAACTCTAAGCCTCTAAAAAAAGAATCACATAGACTCAATACACACAGATTCACCCCAAAAAGCCAGAGATTTTGGGTTTACACAAAGTAGACAAAAAATGAATGAGAAGAGACACCGAGAAAGATATTCCAGAAGCCTTACCAAGACCACATGAAAAAAAGCCATTAGGGCAACGACCCAGGTTACTTAAATACAAACCATCATCACCATGGATTTTCAGTTGGTGATCAACGGTCCAAAGCAGCACACGTGTCATCCTTTTTTGGGCTTAGGCTTGGGCCTATTTCATTTTGCATTATTGGGAATGGAAGGTATAATGCTGGAAAGTGGGCTCGGCCCAATTTTCATCATAGCCTAAATGTTTGGATTTTGGCATCACGACCCAAACAATCTCCACCTTGATGCCAATAACTTACAAAACTAGTTCATAACCATCATAGCCAACAGATGTTTCACTTAGCTCCAGTAATCATTAACATCAAGTGAGTATAGTTACCTACAATATTACAAATATTACCTGGTATCAATTTTTTCAACATTTGCAAACGGGATTTAAATTTGTTAAGATGAAGTACATTGGTTCCCATATCAACATGGTTGAATTGAGTTGGAATTTTCTCAAGTAATACAGATTCCTTTTGAGTTATATCTCTAATAAAATGCATTTTAACATCTATATGCTTAGTCCTTTCACGGAATAAAGTATTTTTACATAAATGAATAGCACTTTGACTATCTGAGTAAACAATTACAGGGTGAGAGAGCACGTTCAATTCACATAACAAACATTTAAGCCATAAAAACTCTTTTATGGCTTCAGTGGCAACCACATATTCTGCTTTTGTGGTAGATAATGCAACAATAGGCTATAATTGTGATTTTCAACTTATACAAGTACCACATAAAGTAAACATATAAAGAGGTAGTTGATTTTATGTTGTCCTTGTCTCCAACATAATAAGAATCTACAAACTTCTTCAATACAATACTTTCTTTACTAGAGTTAAAACATAAACCCAAGTTGTAAGACCCTTTTAAGTACCTGAGTAACCATTTTAAGGCAGTCCCCTGTTTAGGGTCAGGATTGGCCATAAACCTACTTAAAGTACTGATTGCATAGGCAACATCAAGTCTGGTACACCCATGGTATACATAACATACCCAACAACATTAGCATACCGAACTTTTTGCATGTATTCAACATCATATTCATCAGCATGACACTGATCTTTACTCAATTTGAAATGACTTATAAGTGGTAAAGTAACAGATTTAGATTCATGCATAAAAAATTTAGATAACATTTTCTCCATATAAGCAGATTGTGATGGAAATAGAGTCTGTTGAGACATATTTCTTTTAATATTCATACCTCTAGCATGCCCTAAGTCTTTCATTTCAAATTCAAAGCTTAAAGACATTTTAATGTCATAAACATCACTTATATGTAGTCCAATTAACATCATATCATTCACATACAGAAGCAGATAAACAATTATAGATCCATATTTATTCTTTTTAAAATACAGACAAGGATCAAAAGAGCTTCTTAAAAAACCAACAGATGATACAAAGTTATCAAACATTTTATATCATTGTCTAGGTGATTGTTTTAGCTCATATAAGAATCTTTTTAAGAAGCACACATAATCTGGTTNCAAGAAGACAGTTTTTACATCTATTTATTCAAGTTCAGATCATATTAAGCAACTCAAGTTATCATAACTCTTATGGTAGTATATTTAACAACAGGTGAGAAAATTTCATTATAATTAATACCAGGCTTCTGAGTGGACCATTTTGCTACTAATCTGACTTTAAATCTAAGATGTTGCTTCAAAGTATTACCTTCTTTTATACTATAAATTCATTTACAGTCAACTATGAATTTATTCTTAAGTTTAAGGACCATAGTCCAATTATCATTTTTCAATAGAGAATTCATTTCTTCTTCCATAGCAAGTTGCCGACTCTAGATAATTGACAACTCACAACCTCTTCATATATGATTTAGGCTCTTTAAAGGTCAAATCTTGATAAGATAACAAAGCTAAAGATAGATAGTCTCTCATCCTAAAAGGTTCTCTTATTTCTCTTCTAGTTCTATCCCTAGTAACTGATAATCATCTAAGGGATTCACTTGCTAACTAACAACATCTTGAACAGTGCTTCCACCTTCTATGCTAACATAAGAAATATTTTCAGTTTCTACCTGAACTTCATTTGTGTGTTCAGGTGGTGAACAAAGCTCCAGAGGTGGTGACCAAAGTTCCAGATGGAGCTTTGGTCACCTCTTTTTCTTCTTTAACATTGACATTATCTTTATGTTTTTCATTCATACATGGCAAATCACTTTCATTAAAAGTCACATTTCTACTAGTGATCATTTTAAAACCTTTAATGCCCCTAGCCCATAACATGTATCCTTTAACACCTTTAAGATATCCCATAAAAACACATTTTTGAAATCTTGGTTCAAGCTTAGCAATACTCTGATGGGAGTAGACAGCACAACCAAAGGTCTTGAGATGAGTATAATCTGGCATTTTTCCAGACCATGCCTCCTTAGGAGTTTTTCCATCTAAGGCACTAGCAAGGGTCCTATTTATAATATAAGCTGCTATTATAACAGCTTCTTCCCACAGCACTTAGGAACTCTAGAACTAACCATCATGCACCTTACCTTGTCTAGAATGGTCCTATACATCCTCTCAACAACTTCATTTTGCTGAGGGCTATAGAGCATAGCTTTATGCATAAGAATGCCATCAGTTTTACAAAGTGGGTAAAAACCAGTATTGAATAATTCTAGACCATTGTTAGTTCTTAGTATTTTAATCTTTTTACCAGTCTAATTTTCATTCAAAGTCTTCCATACTTTAAATTTTTCGAAAGTGTTAGATTTTTATTTTAACAGAAATATCCAAACCTTTCTAGAAAAATGATCAATCAAAGATAAAAAATATTTATTTTCGCATTAAGTGATGGTAGATGAGGGGCCCCCACAAATCAAAATGTACATATTCTAAAACATATGCAGTTTCATGTTTTTCAGTATTAAAATGAAGTCTATGTTGCTTGCTTAAAGTGCAGTGCTCACAGAAAGAAATTTTTGAAATAATATCTTTTCCAAAAACACCCTTTTTGTTAAAAACATGTTCACTTACACGTGTCAATCTATTGTGCCATTTTAAAGTGGCATCAATTACAGCATTGTGAATTGAAATTATCTCAGCTCTAGTGACATATATACCATTTTTCTTGGTACCCTTGAAAATGACAAGGGATCCTCTGATCACTTTTAACAAGGCATTTCTAGCCTAGCTTGTAGGCTTATGTCATCTAGATAACTCATTGAAATCAAGTTTCTATTTAAATCAGGGAAATATCTCACTCTTTTTAGAGTAAAGATATATCCATTTTCAAACTTCAAAGTCACATAGCCAATTTCCACAACTTTGCAGGCAGCATTATAGTCCATTACAACCTCACCCCCATTCATAGTCTTATAGTTCTCTAACCAAGGTTTTCTAGATGTCATGTGACAAGTGCAACTAGAATCCAATATCCACTCTTGATTCTGATCATTATTCTCTGAAAAAATTTAAATTATTCAGATTAGTAATGGGCTTAGTAACAACATAGACATCCACAGTTTTATCCTCTAGGGACTCAACCACATTTCCCTCATCTATCCTTTTATCTTTCTGTTCATTCTTTTTCTTATAACAGTCATTGATAAAATGTCTAATTTTACCATTTTTATAATATTTTCTATTTTCAGTCCTAGACTTTGACTTATGTTTTCCTCTCTCTCTTCTTGTTATTATTATTTCCTTGATGACTCTGATTATTTCGATTACTATTTTGCATGTTGAGTGACCTCCCTCTTAGAAACAGACTCTCAGATTCATTTCAACGCATTTCAAATTTAAGTTTTAATTCTTTGCTTCTCAAAGAATTTATAACAACCTCAGGGGTCAAGGTATGCTTACCATATTTAATGGCAGTTTTGACATCTTTATATGCTTCAGGGATTGGAGTTGAAGAGTATAACAACCTCTGTACTCCTCAAATACGTTGTCTCCAACATTAGTAATATCTTGTACCAATTTATTAAAGATATCAAGATTATCATCTAGGTCTTTGGACATGTCTTTTTTAAAGCTAATGAATCATTCCAAAAGAAATAGTTTATTTGGTGAAGACTTACTAACTTTCCTTAAAACTTGATTAGACAAATGAAGAATAATGGAGGTATACGCAAGTTCTTCAGATTTAGTTCTTAGTCATAGATGCAGGAAAATTATCAGTTATAGCTTTTGAGGCTTTCTGTTGAACAATGACTCTTCTCATTTTTTGCTACCAAATGAGAAAATCCCCCCTTTTCACTAGAAATTCCAAATTCAAACGTGATAGTTATCATTTAGAGTTTTTAACCAACATAAGAAAATTGTTTGAAGTTCGGTGTTCAATAGAAACATCAGATAGACAACACACAGAGTCACACAAGATATTAAGTATCAAGGAATTTCAAGAAATAAGGAAAAAAGAACACAAAGTGCAATAATAACAAGTGATGACAATATAATGTACTTCAAGTTCCAAATGTTCAAATTCATCGGGATTCCTTGAAGATCAAATCCTAGGGTCAAGGCTCAATTTGAACACAAGAACATGAAGCAAAGAGAGATTATATGAATGTATTTCACAGGTCAAGTAAATGCATGCAGTTTAAACATTTCCAACATACGTATATTAACATGAACAAAAAAGATTAATATGTATAGTAACTTTACAAAGATCAACAAACTATATTACATATAGGGTTTACGGAAGAAAAAACATCGCAAACCAGATTGGCAGTCCTTGGTGTTGACCACCTCAAACTAGAAACCTCAAGTTAAAACCCCCAAAAATTTTAGGTCAACCAAGAAAACCACAAACAGTGAGATTGAACACTAAGATACAAACTGTAAAGCACTATCACACCAAGAAATAGAAAATAACCCAAAGGTCATACAATATTAGTATCTCATATTTACACTCTAAATATGGATGAAAAGGAAAAGATCATAAGTATCAAGTTATTATCGATATTTGGCTCAGAAACATTGTACCCTTTTATACAAAAAGGGGAAAAATCCCCAGAACCCTATCCCTAAAATAGGACGAACAAATGCAGTTACTTCAATGGACCAAGAACAATCACACTGATCTCAACTCTAAACCTCTAATCAAAGAATCACATAGACTCAATACACGCAGATTCATCCCCAAAAATAAGAGATTTTACGGTTAGACAAAGTAGACGAAAAAGGAATGAGAAGAGACACCCAGAGAGATATTCCAGAAGCCTCACCAAGACCAAATGAAAAAAAAAAAAAAACCATTAGGGCAACCACTCGGGTCACTTAAATATAAACCATCATCACCGTAAATTTTCAGTTGGTGATCAACGGTTTAGAACAGCACATGTGTCATCCTCTTTTGGGCTCGGGTTTAGGCCTTTTTTTCATTTTACGTTCTCAGGCAATGGAAGGTATAAAACCGAAAAGTGGTCTTAGACCAATTTTCATCATAGCCCAAATGTTGGATTTTGACATCACAACCCAAACACACAATAGCTCGCTAGCTTTTGAGTATCTCTTTTTGCTAAAATCCAGCTAGATTTTAGTATTGAACGTATAGTAACGATAGTGAATAGTTATTGAGCAAGGACACCAATTTTCTTTCGAAATTCCAATGATGTCTGATACTATTTTGAGGCCTCCACGCACAGGAATGGAAATACAAGCATTATTCCAAGTTTCTTCTGTCTCGATGGTAGTATGGCTATGCATCTTTGGCCTTTTAAGCTCTTCAAGAAAAAAAATGAAGGTAAAAGTAACATAATTTTTTTTTTCCTCGTGTTAACTATTAACTAGTTAAAATGGGTATATACACATTCTCTTCCAAATAATCTATGCATATACATGGTTATATATGTATATTTGCATATTGATATTTAACCTAGAAATGTTTTTTTTTCTAGTTTGAATAAATATGTTTTGTGATGGAATTTGGATTTTCGGTTCTCGGATTGAGTTATTAGCAAGAACTAAAAGGCCTAAAGTGTGGATGTCAAGCCTTAAGCCTTAAAGTCTAGGCATAATAAAGTATTTTTCATTTTTAATATTAGTATAATTATTCTAGATCAGTAAATAAATAAACAACGCATACCTTCAAATTTTACGGGAACATCATATATATTTTTCAAGTCTCCAATGAAAACATAATTTTCAAACCAAAAAAATACCCAAAATCAATAATGCTTTTTCGGGGGCAGAAATAGCTATATCTGTGAGCCGTCTTTAGACTGGGGTAAGTTTCATTTTTTTTTATTTTTTTATTGAACTTATTTTCTTTTTAATTTTGAACGATGATCGTGAATTTTGTTGCGCTCAATTTCAAATCAATGAAATACCATTTTTCAAACTAAGAGGTGCACACTGTTTTCCGTCTAGGCACGTCTACGCGGGTAAAAGGCTCACAGTTATTATTGATACGTTTAAGTACTACAATTTTGCATTTCACACTCTTGAGTTTGCAATATTTCTAACTATAGATAGTGAGATGGTTTTATTCCATTTGGTTTCATGAAGAATTCAAGCTTGCACTTATGAATACTTAAATGATTTTTTCAGAAAAACTTAAATGATTTTGTCAGAAAAACTTAAAATTGATTATAGGGATTTAGGGAGCTATTTTAGATGGTTTTGTCAGAAAAACTTAAATGATTTTTTCAACCAAAAAAAAAAACCAAGTGACATGTTTGGCTAAGACATTAAAATTGATTATAGGGATATTACGCTCGTTTTAGGTTTTTATTAGTCATACTTGTCTCCTTTTATAAGTGATTGAAACTAAGCAAGGCATAACAACTAATTTTCACCCTTTAAAAACAAAGATATTTGAAATTTATTGACGTGTAGCCTCCCAAGTTTCAAATGCCAAAAGTAGGTAGGTATATTCTAGTATAGAAAATAATAGGCATGTTTAACGCCAACAACATAGGATCCTCCAACAAACTGTCAAATTTTAAAATAACTCCCGACAATTTTGTAGGACTATATGTGATACACAACTTTCCACTTACATTATAAATTGAAGTAATTTATAGACAACATATATTATTAATTTGTACAAAGAAAGTGATCAAGATGGCTTTGAAATTCACACTATTGTTTTTGCCCCTGTTGGCTCACATTGTAAATGCCCAGCAGCCTGCAACTTTTGATATCAGAAAGTATGGTGGCAAACCTAGTGCAAATATCGACCAGGTATGTAAAGAACTAAATGTGTCAAGGTCAAGGTCGAAAATTCCTTCTTTTATTCATCACATAGGTGTCTTATATATATATATATATTTGAAAAACTCTTTTAATTTACTCAATTTCCACAAAAATAAATGACAGGCTCTATCAAGTGCTTGGAAAGAGGCATGTGCGTCTACAACTCCAAGCACAGTTGTGGTACCAAAAGGCACATTTTTGTTAAATCAAGTGACATTGGTAGGCCCCTGTAAGGCCCCTATCGAGCTTCAAATCCAAGGCACCATAAGAGCCCCTTCAGATTATACTCTACTGCCCGACAAGAACGGAAACTGGATAACCATAAATTATGTCGACCATTTGACGATATCAGGTGGTGGAGTTCTTGATGGCCAAGGCAGAGAAGCATGGACCAAAAACGATTGCGGCAAAAATCCCAAATGCGTCAAACTTCCTTTGGTAAGTGCGTGTGTGTGTTTTTCATCCTGAAGATTGATTAATTAAGTTGATTTTAGTAAGTAGTATTCAAAGAAAACGAGTAATTGATTTCATATATATTTACAGAATCTATGCCTCAATTTTATCACCAACTCAATCGTTCATGATGTGACAACTAAAGACAGCAAAAATTTCCACGTCAATGTGTTAGGATGTAAGAATCTTACATTCCAACACTTTACAGTGAGTGCACCGGCTGATAGTATTAACACAGATGGAATCCATATTGCAAAGTCATCAGGAGTATATGTCCTAGATTCCGTTATAAAAACAGGAGATGATTGCATCTCTGTTGGTGATGGTATGAAAGAACTCCATATTGAAAGGGTGACTTGTGGGCCTGGCCACGGCATCAGTGTAGGAAGTCTTGGAAAGGGTGCGACTGAAGAAGATGTGACGGGGATATATGTTAAGAATTGCACATTCATTGGCACAGAGAATGGTATTAGAGTGAAAACATGGCCTTCTGCCCCAGCAAAGCTCCAGATAACAGATCTGCACTACGAAGATATTATTATGGATAATGTTGACAATCCTATCGTCATTGATCAAGAATACTGCCCGTGGAATCTATGCAAACTGGACGTAAGTGAAAATATATTAAATCTCTGCCCATTAATTACTACCTTAATTTCTTCAAGTTAATGATAAATATGTCATACTTTCTTGTTCATGTACAGTCTCCATCTCTCATCAAGATCAGTAAAATGACCGTAAAAAACATTAAGGGCACGTCAGCAACTCCTGTCGCAGTGTCGTTCGTTTGCAGCAAGGCCGTACCTTGCGATGTGGAGGTGGGAGATGTTGATCTTGCATACAGAGGAAATCAAGGCCCTATCACAACTAAATGCACCAACGTCAAGCCCATTTTTGTTGGCAAGCAGAATCCACCCATCTGTGCCAATGCTGCTCAGTCTTCTTAAAAAAATATTAGACCAATTTTGAAATAATGTAGGGATTTAGGGAGCTTTTATTTGATTTTAAATTCATATTTTCGAGATTGTATTTAATAATGTCTCTTTCGAGGCTGTGGAGGCGAGTTTGCCTACGCAACCAATTTTGTGCATGGATGCATGCTTAGTTTATGTGAGCAATTCTGCAATTGTAATGTGTTTTCAACTAATATATATATATATATATAGAAGTTTCATTCTCGCATTTTTAATTAATTTTTCCTTTCTCACAATATCTGGTGAAAAAAGAAAAACATTATGATCAGAAAACCAGAAGATTGGTACATAGGGTCCAAACTTATGTCTTAATAATAAGATTTAACAACCAGCAGACAATGGGTGCATGTTCTATTCTTAAGCGAAAGCTGTAAATATATGAGTTAGTCTATATTTTTATCTATATTCGATATGAGATTTTATTTCTTAATATGTCTCCAAACGATGGTGGCTCGTTTGAATAAACCAATCTTAAATTTTGTATATTCATTTTTTAGTCTTAAATGGATCGAATTGTTCGTTTCAGCTTAATGAGCTTATATACCATATTAAAAATTGGGATTTCATCTTAAAAATTCAACCTTATTAAGATAAGTAGTCCAAACACTTATAAGTTTGTCTATATTTTTATGGGAAGATTTCATAATTAAGATGTTAAGTTTCCTCAATTTCAAATTTAAGAGATCAAGGTTTAAAATTTCAAATCTCGGATTTTTTAAAATTTTGTTTATAAATTAATGAATTAAACATATATTAATTAATTAAATATATTAAGTTCACAATTTTTTATATCACAAATTATTTTAATGTCACAATTCAAAAATTTTATAGGTCATAATTTGTTTATCGGTCACAAATCAAAAATCAAAATGTTTTATTTATAGATCACAAATCACAAATATTATAAGTCACAACTTATTAGACAGTCACAAATTATCAATTATCGATTACAAATTAACAAATTTTTAAGTCACGTTATTTTTTTTTTGTCACAATTTATCTTTTTCATTGGTCAAGTATTGTTTCTCGATCACATATTAATCAATTTAATGGTCACAAACAACCAAATAATATGTAACCACCACCAACACTTGTGACTACAACCTCATCATTGCCACTAACAGCATGACAACCTAAATCTTATCGTCGGAACCACCACCACCACCTCCCGATAACAAACCATCGTCTAAAAATATCGACATCACCACGACCACCACTACCCACCCACAACCACCGCACCACCACCACTAAAACTAAAACCACATAACCTCCACCACCCCCATCCTACAACCCAAACAATTCCTATCCCTACCATCATCGTCGCCGCCGCCGCCACCACCAGAACTACCATTTCCATTATCTTCATCTTAACCACACCGCAACTACCAACCCCTCTAAAATATCCCCAAATCGCCACAGCCACCACAGCAACCACAATGTCACACCACGACCAGTACTGCTAACATAACTACTACCACCACCGCCACCAACCGCCAAAAGCAGCACCACCACAGCCATTACCAACAACTGCAAACACAACCAAAAAAACCACCTAGAGATAAAATGGCCGCCTATGACCAGAGATCTGCAACGTCGGCCACCAGTCTCGACGCCAAGCCAACATCACAACCCCCACCATCTTCTCTATTTCCATTTACACCACACCCAACCACCACCTCACCGTAGATCCATCGCCATGCCCACACCGCACCACCACCAACACTACTTACATAGCAACACGTCGCGGCGGAAAGAAAATGGATAATGGGAGGAGGGAGAGGAGAGAGAGAGCAACAGCAACACAGGTGCGTGAACGTCACTACGCCGCGTGAGGCATCGTTTTCGATCGTGTACAGCTTACTGGTTGGTCGCCGGAGCCAGAGCGGGCTTTCTTTTACCTATTGTCGTCGAAGCCGCCAGCGAGAGAGAGAGAGATGTGGGTAATAATTTGGGATTTTGGGATTTTTAGGGTTTGGGTAGTATTAAATATTTGAATTAATATCTGATTTTTTGTATAAATAAATTTTATATCTGATTTTTGAAATTGAATTTTCAAAATTCTAGTTTTGTGTAATTTTCATTATTTTTATGTTTATTTGATGTGGGATTTTATATGTTAACAGTAAAAACGTCCTCCTAAATTGTTCTTAAATTTTTAAGAATTATATTGTTTTATTTATGTCATTTTGTCCAAATTGTGAAGACCCAGATGTGATTCTGGACTTGATCAGAGTATACAATAAAAAGTTCGATAGCGCATTTTGTAACAGTTCGATGAGTGGTAAACATTCGGTCGACCATTTTGTAAAACAAGTACACGATATCGCGCTCACTTTTCAGTATCTCTTTTTGCCAAAATCCAGTTAGATTATAATTTTGAACATATAGTAATGATAGTAAATAGGTATTATGCAGGGACACCAATTTTCTTTAGAAATTCCAACAATGTCTGATTTGAATTTGAAAAGGCATCCACAATGAAAATACTAGCATTATTCCATATTTGTCTCGATGGCAAGGGACTTAATGTAAGACTTGTAGTTAGGATGGCTATTCATCTTTGGCTTTTCAAGCTCTTCAAGAATTCAACGGAAAAAATAATAATAATAATAATAATATATATATATAATTCAACGTATAGATTATGAAAGAGAATGC
>CAIGRP010116760.1:0-11665 GCA_903798385.1 Fraxinus cuspidata
ATTTTTTTACAATGATTAAAAATTTGAAATAAAAAAAAACGTTTTTTTTTTACGCCTAGACTTATAAAGTTTGAAACTTGGCCTTCACGCCTAGTCACGTTTTACTTTACGCTTTGTAGAACATTGCTTCGAAAAACTAATTAGGAAAAATTGCAGTCATCGTCTCTAATGTTTACTTTATTTGTGTCCAACTTTTATACCTTGACAAAGTTGTCCCTAGCCAATGACGCGGTCCAATTCTAACCAATAGACAATTATAACAGTCAACAAGAGCGTCCTTAATATTCCGTGACGGATACACACAGAAATTCTATAATTTTATGCAGAACTTAAATAAATAAAATTTAGCAAATAGGCAAAATGATTGTGAACTTTTTCGATTTGTATAAGCAATTGCACGATATTAAATGATAAATTTATTTAAATATAATTCACATAATTCATTAAAATCAACTTATGATCATTTAATTAATGCTCTGGTTCTAGGTAATATTATTGTTCATGTTTTCTGAAGGATGTACCCTCCCCAATGTGAGTACACCCATAAAAGCTGGCCGTCAAATCTGTTGACTTTCTCTTTTAAGTTTTGACCTTTTCATTTTCATCACGTGGACCGCGCCGCATTAATGGGCCGGTGGATTTCTATATACAAAATTCCGTCCCACTGTTTTCTTTATTTGGATTTAGTCAAATCCAGTCTCGGCGAAGTTTTATCTCAAAGTGCTTGTTCACAAGACTTTTTTCTTGATCAAATTTACTTTTAATTTAAAAATAAATCTTAATTTTCTGTTAAAATAATTAAAATTTATTTTTTTAAAAAATAATTAATCTCTTTTTTTTTTATTTAAGCAAAAAAAAGATAATATCTAAATCGATTATATAACAACTTAATTGAACGTGTCGGCTAGATTAGAAAATTTGAAAAGCAATTCAAAATCTCGTTCAATTTATGTTAAAAATTGAAATTTTAAAACGCATTAAAATTACCTCGAAATGTACTGGTTCACGGTTCACCTCCAGAACACTGAGTTTACCCTAAAACCTCTTCAAAACTGTTGATTGATTTTTAAAAAGGAACAAATTTTTATTTTTAAAACCCCTTAACGGTTCACCTCCAGAACAGTGATAATATATTCGGAAAAATAAAAAATAAGTAATTTTCTAACTTGGGAAACATGGTGTTAATCTAGCCGCTTGCAGTGGGGCCCATATTTTAATTTCTTGCACCCAACCTGACGCACCACCTTACGTTATTTTATCAAATCCCCAAAGCTTTCTCACCATACACATCAAATCTACAAATTTCCAGTCTACGTAAAACTTTTCAGTAGTTTCTTGTTCCTCAACCCCACCCTTTTATATAGACTTGCCAATTGCTGTTGTAAAAGACTTCTCAGACTCTTGACATCTCATCTCTTTCTTTACAATAACTCTTTTATTTTCTGAACACTTAAATCAAAATATTTTAATTTTTGATAATTTTCATCTTCTTTGGTACTTGATTTATGGATAAAGGATGGGGTCTCACCCTTGAAAAATCTAATCCAGTTGGGTTTTTTACTAACCGGCCAGTTTTTGGATTTAATTTAAGCCCAAGGTTGAATCAAAACCCGGGAATTATGTTTCCGGTGAATCTGAATGACAGGGTGGACCAGGTGGCTCCACAGCCGGCAGACGATAAACGGGAGTTTCTAGGTGAAGTAGACTTTTTTGCAGATAAGAGGAGGTCTAGTAATGATACTTATGTAGTGAAGAAGGAAGATGTTGAAGCTGCTAAAAGGGAATTGAATGTCAACGTAAGTTGTATCTGCTTATACATACAACATTATTTTGTATGTATTTATGTATGTGTGTTTGTCTGTTGATATATTCTATATATATACATGTATGTTTGTTATATTATTTTCAAGAGAGATTGGTATTTATTGTATTTTTTTTTTCCTTTGATATAGACTGGTTTGCAACTTCTTACTGGTAACAATGGAAGCGATCAATCAACGGCAGATGATGGGATTTCATCTGATATCGAAGATAAGAAAGCAAAAAAAGAGGTGAGAAAATGCATGCTCTATAGAGAAATTGTTGAATATTTATTCACTAGGTTTTGATAATTTGATTTCTAAATTTTTTCTTTATTTGTTTGTATGATATATAGCTAGCAGAATTGCAAGTTGAACTTGATAGAATGAATGCTGAAAATCAGAAGTTAAAGGGGATGCTTACTCAGGTCACCAACAATTACAGTACGCTGCAGATGCATCTTACCGCATTAATGCAACAGCAAAAGAATTCAAAAACTGAAAGCTTACGAGAAAACCAAGTAATTATTCTTTATTTTTAAGCCTTGTTGAATTCTCGTATGAACTTTGTCAAAATCTTATTTGATGAGATGTTAATGTTTAACAATAATTCAGACTATAGATGGAAAATTCGAAGATAATAATCAAGAAAATAGAGGGTTAATCGTTCCAAGACAGTTCTTGGAGTTGGTCCCAGGTGATCAAGAACTGTCTCATTCTTCATCAGAAGAAAGAACACTATCTGGATCGCCGGCACAAAACAAGAAAATGATTGGTAGGGAAGAGAGCCCAGCATCTGAAGATTGGGCTCCTAATAAGGCACCCAAATTAAATCCCTTCAAGCCTGTTGATCAATCCACAGAGGCTACCATGAGGAAAGCTCGTGTTTCGGTGCGGGCCAGATCCGAAGCTCCTATGGTATGCATCAGACACATAGTTTAGATGAATAAGTTTGTCCAAGTGTGATGAAACATTACTGACTGATTGAATTGTGAATAATCTCAATAATTGTGATAGTAATGCTTAAGATGTTTGATCAATTAGATTTCCGATGGATGCCAATGGCGAAAATATGGACAAAAGATGGCGAAAGGAAATCCTTGTCCACGAGCTTATTATCGTTGCACAATGGCAGTAGGCTGTCCAGTTCGCAAACAGGTATATTGAACCCAGTTTTTAAGCTTGAAAATTTTCAGCATTTTATACATCAATGATTCATTTTAGCTTAATTTTAAAACGATTCATGTAATTTACAGGTTCAAAGGTGTGCTGAGGACAGAACAATCTTGATTACGACCTATGAAGGAACCCACAATCATCCACTGCCACCGGCCGCCGTAGCGATGGCATCAACAACCTCAGCCGCGGCTAATATGCTCCTTTCCGGCTCCATGTCTAGCGCAGATGGGTTGATGAATCCGAATTTTCTAGCAAGAACCATTCTTCCATGTTCATCAAACATGGCTACTATTTCAGCCTCGGCTCCTTTTCCGACAGTCACGTTAGACCTTACTAAGCAACCCAACCCATTGCAATTCCAAAGACCGCCACCCCCTACCCAATTCCAAGTCCCTTTTGCCGTCGCTCCACCATCGCAAATGTCTGAAGTTTTAGGGTATAACCAATCAAAATTTTCCGGGCTACAGATGTCTCGGGACAATACTGAATCTGGCTCATTGCCAAACGAGGCGCAGCAACACCCATCCTTCGCTGATACCCTCAGTGCCGCCACCGCTGCCATCACCGCGGATCCTAATTTCACTGCGGCCCTTGCCGCCGCCATCACTTCCATCATCGGAGGCTCCAATCCAAACAGCGGCAATAACGATACGATGGCAAACAACAATAGTGCCGACGTAAACACAAATAGTAGCAACAAGACCAGCAGTTTTTCAGGGAATTAATGGAAGCAAGCATCATCCAGTTTTTTTGTCTGTAATTACTACTTTTTAACACTTGTATCAAATAGTTCAGAAGGAATTAAAATGTTCATTTTTTTTTAAATTTTTGTACTGGGTGGAGGGAGGGTTTATTTCATAGGACACAAATATTACATTTTTCATATTATTTTATTCAGAATAAATATCATTTCAATATTTAGTATATATTCTACGAAGGAGAGAAGCACTGATTAATTTCTGGATTGTAAATTTTTGTTCTTTTTCTTTTTGAATTAGAAAACATTAGCAATTTCGTAGTTAAACTTTATTTTATCACAGCATTTATATATTTATTTTAATTTGATCACTCAATCTATGTACAAAATATCACAGAAATAGATTTTTTTTTTTTTTTTAATATTTATAATTTTTTTATTAAAAGTATAGCGACAGCCGGACCAACGCCCTTTATCTTTATCTTTATCTTTATCTATATCTATTAGGAAAACGACAAAAGAGTGGACAATTTTAGACTTGTTGAAAGATCCAAGTCCAAGACGAGTAGAAGGATAATAATAATCAAACGTCCGATAGGTATATTCTGAACAGTGTAGTCAACAACTACGGCCATAATTTTTGACACTTCTAACCCTAGGCAACTCATCTTTGATTCTTTTCCTATCAAAAATAATCACGTCCATTGAAATTTTCTTTTTTAATTTGTAATTCAAACATAGTTTTTTGCCTTCAAACAAGAGGTGGAAAATGGGATCAGATCCCTGTTTCACATTGTACGTGTATCAAGTGGTATTAGATTTTTACACTTTACTCACAAGTTTTTACTTTTACTTTTATTTAATGAAATAATAATATTATAAACGAGTGATGAGTTCTTTGTCACCGTTTTATAAAAGAAAACTTCGACGGCTTGGAGCGAGTTAAGTAGATATTAAATTTGTTTTGAATAATAACGACTGCGTTTATTATGATTCTATAAAGAAAATATGACAGCTTGGACTGAGTTAAGCTAAGCAAGAACTTGTTATAGATTCTCAACAGCATTTCTTCTGTCCAGTTGCTAGCATTATTAGATTATACGGTAAACTGTGAGGATTATTGATGCAATTATTAATCAGCAATTAAAGTATTAATTAATTAAAATGTGGGTAGTTTGTAATTTAATTGGATACGTTATTGACTCCCGTGCACACAGGCGTCATGATGAGCCCACGAACAATCATTTTGTCTAAACAAAATTTGAAAAATACTTAAAAAAGAAACTGACAAGTTGAACGTGTGACTTCGTGGGTCGGATCGGATCGTATTGTATCGTACGTTATGAATCGTACCAACGACTCCGCTTTATGATTTCCACACGCTTCCACGTGAATCCCTTAGACCAATGGGAACATACCGTCTCTTTCCCATGCACTTTATATGATTTTTTTTTTCAAAATCTACCAGATAATAGAATTTTTCACTTTTGTCGTCCAATTTTAAATTGTTTGAATTTAATTATACGATTTATATTTATGTTTCAAATTTCAATTTGATTACTTAATTTTTATTTTTAACTATTCTGTTTGTTGTTAAGGATGACCGAATCCATGACTTCTAAGTGAAATATATGACGTGACTAAAGAAACTGGTCCAATATTTATATATATGTCATTTTTCGACGTTTTTTTTTTTTAAAAAAAAAGTGAAATTTGTATCTATTTATTAATAATACAAATGTGTAGCTAAAATATAGTTGGATTACGAATTTTGCTTGTCAAATTACAAATTCGTCAATTTTAATTGTGAACTCCAAAAGGTTGAGGTCAATAAATCCATCAACTACTTCCTTGTCTAACCCCTTTCTTAAGCCCTTTATTGATAGTCGGAGATCCGAGGGAGTTAATTTATAGTGACAACAATTTCGCTAGAGTTTGTGATATTACTTACATTCCCTTATATGACGGTTTACGATTAACTAGCCCACAATATATTACAATTCTATTTAATTATATGACATGTGGCTTTTATCCATTGAGTTGGTTGTTACTTTCACAATTCTTTAAATCAATATTCCACACGTTCTTTCTGGCACGTGACATTCTAATTGGTATGCTCTTCGAGGAGAAAGGATATCCATTTGCCCTCTATGATTTCGGTTACTTTGGGCTCGTTTAAGACATAATTGATTGTTAAGTGTTTGTTTCAATTGTAAGGTGTCGAATACAAAGGTTCGAGTTCATCTTGATAGAGTTTGAGGAAGTCTATACATTCGTCTATACGATTGTGACAATACTTATTCTATTTTTGCTTATTAATTATGTTGTTTTGACTGTCATCATGCTGCTTCTTTTGATGTCTTTGTGAGGTCATTCCATGCCACATAGATTCAACTTACAACATTAAATTGAAATATAAACATAAATTGAATAATCAAATCGAAAAGGAAAATCAAATTTGGTGATTTAACTCCAGAAAGGACATGATAAGCGAAGGTTTAACTTTAAAGGGAACAAAAGGAAAATAGAAAACTATGTACTATGACCGAAAGCAATATCATTTCTTTTCTTTTTTTCAAAATCAGCTACTAATTTTGACCGGCGTTCAAGGATGAAGACTCTTTAATGTAATAAGCTGTGAATTTAGAAGACAAAATGATTTTATATGTTTGTATGGTTGATTTTTTAATTTTAATTTTAATTTTTTTGCTTAGATAACTGGACTCGTGTCAAGTTGATGAAAAAGGGCTTTGAGAGGTTTGAACTTATTGGGATTAGGTGACTGAAATTGGCAAAATATAAGAATAGAGTACAAAGGAACGTTTCCTACGAAGTCGGAGGATTAAAGTTACAATATGTGGGTAATTAAAAATTAGCCTACTTGCACGTGGAACGGAAAGTCAAGGAAATAGAATTGTTTGGCAATTGAAAAATATTGCCATTGGCATAAGAAATTTGAGCCTCGTTTGGCAAAAAAATGCATTTTAAAATAGTGATTTGATAGATAATGTGTTGTTAAAAAATTAAAAAAAAATTGAATTTACTCGTAAAATATTTTAAGAAAAAATATGCGGTTGAAAATGAGTTTTGTAAAATGGGAACTATATACATGCATAATTTTATTCTTTTCTGGTCTCTAAACAATGCTTGAAATGTCAAAAACGTGTATATAATAAATTACAAGAAAATACTTTCTAGTACTTGGGACTCAATTTCGTTACAAACTTTTATTTATTTAATTCTTGTCAAAAAAATATAGACGCAAGATTATAGGATTGAATTAGTATTAAAAAAAAAAAAAATTCTGCCTTTATTTTTGATATTTGAAATGTTTTAAAATGAGCTTTGGAATATGGTTCGAATCTTGAGATTGTGATTGGGCTGTCAAGAGTTTGAAGTTTGAATCATTGTTGGACTGGGCTTATAATATTCATATTCAGAGCTGAAAAACCCGAGGGTTACGCAGAACGGAAAATAAGAGCTACAGATTGGGCCCCCACTAGTCCGACTGGCTAGTTTATTTCGGGCTGGAAGGGGCCTTTTTCTTGTACCCATTGCTTCTGTGCCTATTCGAGTTGCCGAAGAATATTTGATCGAATATAAATGAATGCAAATAATGCTGCGTTAACGGTCTTTTACATCCTTACATAAATTTGTGATATATAGGGCCTCACTCGGAGTTATTTAAATTCTTAAAATGGCATACAAAATGGAGATTAATTTAAATTACACTACGTTTTTTTGTGTGAGAAACACTTAATAGGATTAAGTTAAAAGTAAAATTAGATACAAGTCACAATTTTGAATATCTAATTTTAAGTGATTATCCGGTGCTTTAATTTTGTTTACTAGAAAGTTGATAACTTTTTTATGTATAAATGAACCCGAAACATTTTTTGTAATTGAAGGTGACTAAAACGCAAAAATAGTTAATGTTCTAATATTTAAGAATTCAATTTCGTAATGGACTGAATCATTATTTGTTAAGGGATAGAATCTCACATCAAATAAAGATGTAAATAATAAACCAACTTATAAAGAATTTGGTTACTCCTCTTAACAAGATTGACATTTTAAGATGGAACTCAAATTCTTAACATGGTATCAGAGCCCATTAACCTTTAATGAGCAATTCGATCCGGTTAAAACTTCAAAAGTGAGCATACGAATTTCAAGATTAGTCTGATCAAACGAGACACTATCTTGTGAGGGCATGTTAATGGATAGAATTCCACATCGAATAAAAATGTAAAACGTAAATCAACTTATAAAGAATTGAGTTACTCCTCTTAACAAGGTTGACATTTTAAGATGAAAACCCAATTATTAACATTATTAATAATACCATAATAATCCACCCACGCCCATCCAATCCAATGGATCAATGTTTCGCTAATTATTTGGAAAATCTTCTAAGCAACAAATTTGACTTCAATACGAAATTAAAAGGGTAGAGAAGAGATAACCTTGTACTAATAAAACCACAAGAACCTTCATTGATTAACAAGTGTTCTGTGAAGGTCTTGGGGGGTTTCATTTAAAAGGTCCAGTCAAATTAAAAATTAATTTATAAAGACCAACATTTATCTTTTTTAGTTAGATAGCTTAAACATATAAAGAAATGAAAAATATAATTTATAAATTACTAAAATGTCCTTGTAGATAAAAAAAAAAGCATTAATTGCTCTAATTCTCATTTCAATTCTCATTTAGCTCTAATTGAATTTTAGCTTTCCTGTTTTCCATAACCGGCTTCGACATCTTCAATCAACCCTTATCATTTTCTTATCATTATCTTCTCTACTTCATTAAACCATAAAATATATTTTTTTCATTCCCTTGAGCGCTCTCTTGGTTGAAGTGGGTAATCAAAGCTTATAATATTTTTGCTGAGCATTTGGACAAGAAGATAAGGTATTGTTAATTTTCTATATTTGAGCTTCTTTCTTCTTCCATTTTTTTTAGTAATTTCTTCGTGTAGTTGTATGTGTGTTTGTGATATTCATTTGACAATAATAATTTTGAATCCATTTTATCAATGGATTAGAGCTTTGATATGGATTGCTTCCCAATCTATTTTTTCTATCAGTTGAAGTGAAATGTACGTTGGTAAAGACATGTTTGACTATTCTATCTGTTGTTCTACTGTGAAATATAGATTTGATTTTCCGCTGTACAAAACGACTTAAAAATCGTTTTTTTCAATCCATAACGATATACATATCGTTATCAGTACTGTACGTTGTATGAAATATGATGAAATTTTTATGTTGAATTGTAGTTATGGACACCGCGAATATGGTATGGATATCGGTGTGAATGTTAAATTGCAATTATGGATACAGTGAATATGATATAGATATTAGTTTGTTATCTAGTTGAATATTAACGGTCAATTGAAGGTGCATGGAAATGAAAATATGCAGGGAATGACAAAGGGAACGCAACGCTTATTCTTGTTTCGAAAATAATTTCTTGTGTGATATGATAAAGTGAGAGAGATGTTGAAATTTGTACAATGCTATACAAAGTAGAGATGTAAACTATTGTCCCTATGATGCCTAAGGTTTCAATTGTAAGAAAACAGGTCTTGTTCGCTCCATTTGTACGGGCGAAACTGGTAGTGAAACTTAAAGTTATAATATTGTCGTGCCTTATAGTTTTATTATTTTGTACTTACTAGAAGTACAAAATGATTTATTAGATTTTGTAGTCATTGTATTATTGTCGCATTTGTGCTATTGGAACAAAATTAAAGTCATTTTACATTGTTCTGTTTATTTTTTTACATTACAGACAAACGAATTTTATATCGTTATAGTTGACGCAATGTTCTAATATAAAAATGCATTGATTCACATAACGACATTAAAATCGTTCCTGATACACAAAAAAATATTGATGTCATTTCAATGGACCATTTGCTCTCAGGTGGTAAACAATCCAGAGGCACACACGCCAACCAAATTTTTTTTGGGTAAAAGTTTCAATTCCCAATCTTCCGTCCTTCATTCAACAGATACATTTTTCATGCAAGTTTAAAAAAAGACAACAAATCATAAGTATCATACTCACAAAATAACATAATGATATATGTATCATTTCAGTACAAATTTGATGAGACTGAAATCGTTTTAGTTCAAATCATAACTAAAACGGCATATATATCGTTTTCTTTATTATGTAATGATATTGATATCGTTATGTATCAAACCCACGAAATAACATAATTACATCCATCTCGTTTCACTACAATTTTGACGACATTGATATAGTTTCACTTCAAATCATAACAATTTTTAGCTAAAACAATTTAATTATCATTTTGTAGGAAAAGAAATGATATCTATGTCATCTAGTTATGATTTGAACAGAAATGATCGTACTAAAACGATACGGATATTATATTATTTTGTGGGTTTGATACATGACGATATAATTATCGTTTCAGTACAATTTTAACGACATTAATATCGTTTCAATTTAAATCAAAACTAAAACGATATATATATATATATATATATATCGTTTTAGTTTATATAAAGCGATAATTATATCGTTTCTGCTAAAAATGATGATTCGATCGTCCACGATCACCCGACATGCATTGACATATGTAGGATGTTCAAATTAGGATATCAGGTTGGATCGATCTCACTCAAAAGAAACTATTAGGATATTTGTGTTCCCATACTTATATACCACATTTGAACTATTCCAACGAAAGAAAGCATTCGTTCACTCTTTTTAAGCCATTCGACCCACTCGATGACCTATTTCGATTGTCTTATCTATGTTGAAGGCATGGATGTGTCTGTGGACGATCGAATTGTTTTTTTAGCCAAAACGATATAATTATCGTTTTATATGAAAGGAAACGATATATTTGTCGTTGTAGTTGTGATTTGAATTGGAACGATTTCAAACTCGTTAAATTTATACTAAAACGATATGGATATTATTGTGTTATTTCATGAATTTGATACATACAATATCGTTTCTGCTAAAAACGACGATTTCATTGTCCATGACCACTAGGCATTCCTCCGACATACATAGGATGATTGAAGATGGTCATCAAGTGGGTTGATACTGCTCGAACGACTTAAAAAGACCAGATGGAGATACTTTCTTTCTATCGAAATAGTTTAATGGTGCTAGACAACTATGAGAATAAATGTTCTTATAGTTTCTTTTAAGTAAGATCAAACCTACATGATAACATCTTTCAATCGTCCTACGTATGTTGGAGACATGACCGGCGATCGTGGATGGTTGAATCATCGTTTTTAGTCAAAACGATATAATTGTCATTTTATATGAAAAGATGCTACTTCAATATCGTTGTAGTTGTGATTTGAATTGGAACAATCTCAATCTCGACAATTTTGTACTGAAACGACATGGATGTCGTTATCTTATTTCATGAGTTTGATACATAATGATATAAATGTCGTTACCTACTATAAAAAACGACTTCAATGTCGTTTTAGTTATGATCTGAACTGGAACAATCTCAATCTCGTAAAATTCGTATTGAAAAAAATAGATATCGTTATGTTGTTCCGTAGGTTTGATACATAACGATATCAATGCCGTTGTAATTATGATTTGAATTGGAACGATATCATTGTCATTCTATACGAAAAGAAATGATATGTATGTCGTTTTAATTATGATTTTAACTGAAACGAGTTCAATCTCGTCAAATTTGTATCGAAACGATATGAACGATATCGAAAGAATGGGGATCGACCTGCCCGATCAGGTCGAGGGGGCAACACCCCCCGAAAGAGAATTTTGATTTTCGTGTATAACTAGTGTTTCAAAATCAATTTCGGATGAATGAGAAATCGTGGTCCAAAGATTGGAAGGAAGAAGGTGGAAAATCGGATGACACCGTCGCTCGAGCGACGTAGCGAGCGGATAACGGATGAAAATCTGGAAACGCGCGACTGTTGTGTTTTGGCTCGCACTACTTCGTCCACAA